>OZ020245.1:681142-976142 GCA_963971285.1 Astropecten irregularis | reverse complement strand
AAGTGACCGCTACCCGGGTCACTCTCGGCCAATGCCAGTAAGCGGTCTAACTTCAAAGACAGAAAATGCAGATCTGTTTTGGCGGCAGTATATATCGCCTTGGGCCCGCAACACCCAGATCACTCACTCAGGGAAAACACCTTAACACCTTATCAGGGCAGGGGTTGACTACACTACCTCAATGATGAAAGGGCGGACACAAGTTTGGCTTCTCAATGAACGATTTAATAACTTTCACTAGTATCCAGGCGACTCACAGGCTCTGGTCCTATCTAGGTGGCAATATAGGCGCTGCACCCACACGAGACTTAAAAGCTTTATGCACAATCACGGCTTTCACTGCCTCTAATTAATTACAATCACTTCCCACTAATAAACGGGATTTTATTCTGACTAATTATGATGATCAAACTCATGGCAATAAATATTCCGCATGTAGGCTGTCTCTCTGCTATAACTGGTACCCACAGTCTCATTCGGGGACCAGAAAAGACATCAGCACATGAAGGACCAGACTCTCGACGGAAAAATGACACTGGTCACGTGCATTCATGACTTATGCAGGGTGCCCCCCAAAAGACGCAACAACTTGTGTCGAGAACTATTATATAAAAATGTTGTTTGTCACTTCAAGATTCACTTATGTGATACAACTATGTCTTGGTTATCACCATGTAAAATTTGAGAAAAATTTGACTAAAATTTAGTGAAAAACTAAAACTTAATTGCCCAACCTCAAAACCAGATTTTTATCTTTCTTTCATACACATTATGTGTGTTGCAAATTTGTTTTTAAGGAGTAATCTTACAATTGGTAAAATTTTCGTTAATTTCAACCGCAATATGCTTAAATTCTAAATGGTGATAGCCAAGACATGTCTGTATCACATATTTGAATCTTGAAGTGATAAACAGTTTAATTTTAAAATAATGGGTCCCGAAACAGTGTTGCGTTTTTTTCTGGGACACCCTGTATACACAAGCGGTGTCGACTGGCACCCCTCCAATAATACGTGACTACCCAGTACACGAAGGCTAGAAACTAGCCCGGGTGACGTACCCAAAACATACTCGGTACCAGACTACAAAAGTAACAGACTAGCTATTATTAATCATGGCACTCACCCTAGGTTATGATATATTTCATTCTGAATTGTGTTTCTTATTATTGTATTTTATATGTGTATATTGAATTGAAATTATTCAAGTAAATGTAATGTAATTATGTCAAGCGCGTTGACATCAGGTCACTTCTGAAAAGCACTATATAAATACAAGTTATTAGATTATTAATATTATTAGTCTGTTGGCTACGATGGGTCCACATTGTACAGCCTCACAACTTGACTTCCTTTGTATGTCAATGCTTCTGACTCTACTGAATCCGAATAATTATGTAAAGAAAGGTACGTTTTCCCGCACATTTTAAAAACTTTTTTTTTCATTTCCTAATCACTTCACTTCGATTTCGTCCCAAGAAGACTGGAATGTGCAAATGCTACAATAAATTTAGTCATTGGTCAATCGAATTGATCAATGATCAATCGTTTTTTGGTCAGTTTTCATTCGTTTTCGTCATATGTCACTGGAATTCGTCTCCCTTGCTCATCATCTGCATAATGAATCATCAAATTTGTCTTTTGTCAAGCGATTTCAAGAATCTGTCGTTCAAATTAAACTGATAATCTGACTGTAAGAAAAAGCTTTAAGAAAAAGCTTAGACATTGTAGGCTTGCACTGTATACGCCCCTTTTCAGGTTACATAGTTTCTTTCACTTGCTCTCATGATTCTGAACCGTCTTACACCACTTTATACTGTTCGTAACGTAGGCAAATGGATCCAAATGGAAACCGGGCCAGAGGGCCATATACAACGAAGTGATGGTGTGGGCTATTCCATCCAGAAAAAAATGTGAAATTACAAAGACATCTTCTTTTACTTTGATGAAGTATACCCCTGCTATATATCTGCTTATAAAAACATCTTTCCTCTATGTTTTTTCGGCAAAACAAAAATCGAAAAGCACAGCATTCATGGTAAATTCTCATTTCGGGTATGTTCCTGCGTCAGACAAAATATTCTTCCGACAATAGAAAGTAATGTTTAAAATGAAAATTGAAAACGATTGAAACGTAAAAAAAAAATTTAGGACGGCATATAATCATGTGACTAATTTAAATGAAAGTTATACGAAATTGATTGCAAAACGAAATTGATTCGTCTTTCGTTCGTTTGGCGACTGCGGTCGACGAAATTGAATTGTCTTACATCAAAATGTATGTCCAATATATCAAATTGGTTGGTCAAAATGTCAAAATAAGCGACCAAAAATTAAGACGAAATTGAACATGGATATGCCAGGTAATGAATCATTATTATGACCTCAAAAATGCATGTAACATCGTCAGAGCTGTCCAAGAGAACCACTGAATAGTTGAACATGCTGTATGATTTTACCTACCATAACTTATTCAATACTAGTAACTAAACTGTTTTCTTCATGGCATGATCCCTACACTGGGTGATTAACAGCCGTTCTCTAGGGGGTATCCGTCAATGCTTCATACCATTACAATGGGGACCTACCTAGGTAGCTCTCATAATTTTTCCTCATTGGTCGAAGTTCATTGTGTGATTTGACCAGTGTCAATAACTAGTCTTTGGATATCCGTTTTGATGTCAGCAAGCTAAGAATTTGGAACTGTTGGGAGGGTTTTGAGTTTTTAAGGGAGACACGAGGAACGACACACAGCACGCACACATCGGAAACATTATGACATACACAATGTTTCCGTGATGATAATGTGACGCATTTTCTCAGTGACAAACAACATTCAAAATTTCAGAAACTAGAAATTAAATTCTAACTAACCAAGGGTTGATTACCGTCACCGTTGAAGTGATGGCCGGGAGAGGCGAAGATAAAAGTGGGCTACCAGTTTCTCGCTGAAGTCAGCACCGACGCGACGCCGGCTATATGTTGTCGTGCTCCGTCCCAACAGTGCACAAACAGTATTCAACAGTATGGTCTCACCTTGATGCATGTCAGCTTGATATTACATTACTGACCTACATTGTAATTATTGAATACGCGCCAGTGACCTTTGTCGGTACCCACTTCGGTAATAATAGTACATGTATTGTCAAAATAGTACGGTGGTGTTTTGTCACAGGTTTCGCGAGCGAACGGATTAAGTTAGCGCGCCGGATACGACACCAGTATTTGTGTACTTATGACGTCACAGTTTTTCCGCTACCCGTTATACGTCTACCAGGCACGGATACGCGTATGTATTAAATGCGTACCGAATATCAGTATTTCCGTAATTCTCTTTTCATTTTTTTTGTCATGACATGATTAGATAAAAAAAAAAGGATTTGCTGAACACGAATATGTCCGATTTCTACGCATTTCAAAACTTAAGAATAAGCCGAAATAAGCCTCAAAGTCAGGTACAAAAGTGGTTCTCCGTTGTCGGAAATAGACTAAAAGATTGTGAAACATCGGATCGGCTGTTGACGTTTACGGATAGCTAAACTTACATGCATGCGTATCCGTTCGCATGCGAAACCTCCCTAATATATGCCTCATACATGTGCCCTCATGTGTGAAACCTATGTACCACCAGACAACATCTATGGCGGTTGTATTTTACCACGTAGTGTCTGGCAGTATGTTATTAATATGGTATCATCAGAAATGTACAGTAATGTAATGGTTCGGTGTAAATTATAATAATCATGTTATAATAAATATTATAAGGAGTTGTATCGAACATAATTATGAAATGAATAATAAGACTATAGACATGTTTCGTTACTATTCGATGGAGATGGAACAAAGACGATGACGATGACAACTGCGACGACAACGGAGATATTGATGACGACATTTTATGACAACGACGTCCATGAAACCAACAACATCGATAACCATCAAGACCACCACAGTATGCGGACAGTATGCATTCAAACCATTGCACAGGGTGTCGCAGAATGTGAAATCGTACTTATATATCACTTTTGAATAATATATGACATATGTACTTGAAAAGCTTAGTTCCTCATTTTTTTATTTGATAGCATTTATATGATACACACTTCATTTATGCATGATTAAAGGTAATAAGAACCAAGGCTATAAAAAAGTCGTTGCACAACGATAGCTGAGTTTCAAAGAAATAATCACATTTCTAGAAAGTACAGATCCTGCCCTTTCAACATATAACTCATATTATATTACGAGAGTTACTCGATGGGGAAGGCATGTGTGCTGGCGGAATAGGTACGTGCTGTGTGGTATACTGGTACACAAACAGCTGGTGTTAAGTGAAAGGTGCCTTGTATGTTTGTTTCTTCTATAAGAAGTGTTGTGGGTTTGTACATGTACTTTAAGGCTACAATCTTCGACATGAATTTGTGCGGTTCAGGTACTAACGCAAATGAAACACTTTAAACAGAGTGAACACTGTCAATATTTTTCGGTACCAATCTCGGTAACACGTTGCCCATGTACCTTGTTGCTGAAATCGTATGATTATGCTGAATATTTATATATTATTATGCTGAAATGAATGTTTTCATTTTCGGCAACGTTCTCGGTAACATGTTGCCTGCACGTTAGGCCCTGTGTACACTATCAGCATTTGGCTAACATTTTACTGAGATGTTGCTGAGAAATTTTTGAAACATAAGCGGGAATGAGCATTTTGGAAATGGCCAATTTTCCAATTTAGAAGCAATATCTTACATAGTAGCTTTCCTTTTGGTTTGTCTTGTACTGTTTGAATGTGACATGCAACAGAGGGGTATATGGTATACCCGTAACTTGATTAGTCTGTTCTCGTTGTCTTTCGACAATGGTAGCTGCCATTTTGTCCAAATTACAAATAACACTAGGTCAAGTGACATTGAGCCTACTCCTGATTGTTTAATTTCGACATTATATGTCGATGAAATAAATGCATTTCCATTCTGTCGTCAACATCTGAGCGACAGTTGAGCGACATGTTACCCCACCTCGTTTTGCTCTGTGTACACCGACAACATTTGCAGCAACTAGGTACCTGGGCGACACGTTACCGATATTGTTACCAAGAATGTTGACAGTGTACACTTTGCTTAAAAGGCCCAAACTCATGGCTTGGGAAAAATCCATTTACTACATATGTGCTTGCTTATTTTGTAAGGAGAAGAGCACAATCATACATGTTGCCATTGAAAACAGAGAAAGAGAATAGTCCCGATAGTTTGACCATATCAAGTAAACAACTTGGTGGACATGTAGGTTATCATACATAGACATAGAATGTTTTCCATTCACTTGCATGTTCTTGTCCTTCATCATATAGCCTTTGAGAAAGATCCTGCTAGGATCGAAACGCGTCAGGCCCTCCTAACTCTAAGCAAGTCATAGTATTGAAAAGTGAACAAAGAAAAATTGACTGGAACGGGATTCGAACCGGCGACCCCTTAAATACCGTACAGGCGCTCTACCAACTGAGCCATCCAGCCCTACGCTGGTGGTGACCCCAATAGTCAACTATCTTTGTTCGTTTGGCAGTCAGAAGCCATGAAACCACGCACACACCGCCACACCCCAGGGATCGTTTCAATGATACACGCAACAATGCTGCAACCTGGGAACGGTACATGGGGGATCACTCAAAGAGGATACGGCTTTTTAATTAATATATTCGTGAAATAACCACAAGGGAAACTGACTGATTTTAAAGTCATTGAAAAGTGAACAAAGAAAAATTGACTGGAGCGGGATTCGAACCGGCTACCCCCTTAATACCGTACAGGCGCTCTACCAACTGAGCCATCCAGCCCTACGTTGGTGGTGACCCCAATAGTCAACTATCTTTGTTCGTTTGGCAGTCAGAAGCCATGAAACCACGCACACACCGCCACACCCCAGGGATCGTTTCAATGATACACGCAACAATGCTGCAACCCGGGAACGGTACATGGGGGATCACTCAAAGAGGATACGGCTTTTTAATTAATATATTCATGAAATAACCACAAACTCAGTCAGTTTCCCTTGTGGTTATTTCACGAACAAGTCATAGTATTGTTACAAAGTTAACCGGGTGCTATGATGACATTTGAACAAATCCAGCCATGTGCGAGTTACCAACTAACTGACATGGCCAGCCAGACCCACAGAGGACGCTCTTGCCCGGTTGTCTTTCCTGGACCTGGCCATTTAGACCACATGTAATCAGAAGCGTAAAGAATGATGTTCCCTTTTTTAATATAATATTAGCGCCCTCGCTTGACATAATTATTATAACAAATTAAAAACGGAAGCGAAGTCGCCCTGCACGATTTGTGCGAGTGACATACTTACGTACCTCCGTGATTCTTCACAGCGATTCTTCCGACAGTTGATGCCGTGTACATTTGTACATTTATGACATATACCAACATCAAATCATGGATTTTGTTCATATGAGTTCCCACGTGCGTTACACAATTACAAGACGCACGTGTACATAGCACGTAACTTGGGTGCAACAAATGGGGAAACTGCGCTCCGGTTGTAACGAGGTTCCGGTTATAACGACAAAATTACGGACCTCGTAATAACGGGAGTCGACTGTACAGTGTTGATGTACGTCACTCATACGGAAGGAAAGAGGAATTGACAAAATGAAGCTCAGTTAAAGGATGCGACTCCGCTCTAGAAGGCGCAGTTGCAAAGTGATCAGATCGTGCTCTTGCGGTTCTTGTTCATTACCCATTCAATGAACATTACCACAAGTGATGCAGACCAAATACCTCCCATCAGAATAAAAGCACCGTCATAACTCCCGCTCATGTCGAACATCCATCCTGCAGAGGAAATCATAAAACATTTTTCTCCCTTACTCTCATTCTTTTTGTATTTAGCTGTCTGGAATTTGTTTTACATTTTGGGTTATACATGTGTTTTCTGTGACAAAGCACGGATACTAGAAAAACAAAAAGGGGATCCATCCAAAACAGTTCCTAGTTTAATAAACGTTTGAGTGCAACAAGACAAATTTTCGAAATACAAACCTGGCAGAAATCCAAGTCCGCATGTGGCGAAGCTACTCATGACTCCCATCCAGCTGAAAGCACTGACAAGATCGTCGGCGCCAAGAAGGTCCTTAGTGTAGACGTCTATAAGAGATCCAATAGCGCCCGATGCTCCCATGAAGAAGGAAGCGTTGACCATCATCAGCCAGTAGGAATTCATCCACGGGTCAACAAAGAGACAGACGGCAGCCACGGCGATCATAATGGCCATCATTGTCCGGAGACCCACCCATTTCCTGTCCACAAACGGACCTTGACCAAGCTTAAAAATGAGGTTCGCTACGCCGGCGGCTGCCGTAAATGTCACGGCATCCGGTCCGGAGAATCCTTTGGCAAGTGCGTGAGCAACGAAATAAATCACCCAAAGATCGTTCACAACGCGATTGCATGCAAAAATTATCGTGCTTTGCCAAAAGGAACACTTCAAGAAAACGTGGAACCCGAACGCATGGAAAGAAGAACTCAACGCCTTGCTGCAGCACGTGGAATCCGACATATTGGGCTGGTGCGCCTTTTCATTGGTGTTGATGTCATCCACGGACTCCGATTGGCCGCTATTGAGCAGTGTGTAGTTGCTTCCTTGTTCTGAATCTGTAGGGTCTTTCCCAAGGAGAGCTCCACAAGGGACCAGATGTATGAAGATTGCACCTAGTAGCATCATGGCACCACGCCAGCCATAGACGTCAAGAAAGAACTGAGCAAGTGGAGCAAAAGCTATAAGGGCCAGCGAGTGCCCTGCCTGACCAAGGCTACTAGCGACAACGTAGTACGTCTTGAAATGGCGTCCGACCATTGCTCTGGTCAGAATGTTGGAAAAACTCAAACCGGGACCTGTAAAATATTGCACAGCAACGAATAATTATTTAAAATCATGAGAAATCTGCAAAAATTCTTTTGCAATATGTTATTCTACCGCAACTTTGCTCTTTTTGAAATTAGACTAAAAAGGATAGAGTGTAATCAAGAGGGTTTATTGTAACCGAAATGCATGCAGTGATAAAGTCCTTTCCTTCTGTTTTATATTAAATCATAATTTGACGGTCGGGTACGCATGGTTCCTTATATTTAGAAGCATCACCTCAAATCGCAAATTCTACTTTCCAACCATAAATTGTTTTGTGTGAATCATTTATTAATCGATTTTACTATAAACCGAGACAGAAATTTATACCTGAAAATAAGATTAGAATCAAAGCCAGTTGCACAACCGTCTTCGCCAGAGAAGCAGCAATGAGAGACCCACCAATCAGAAGCCCGCTCACCATGACAACAGCACGCGTTCCAAATCTTGCCTCCAGTGGTCCTGCAAATGGCCCTGGATAAAAGCAAGGTCAATTCAAGTCAAGTATATAAACGCAGGTCATTGTAATTTATCCATCCCATCCCATCCCAGCCCATCCCATCCCATCCCATCCCAGCCCAGCCCATCCCATCCCATCCCAGCCCAGCCCATCCCATCCCTTCCCATCCCATCCCATCTCATCCAATCCCATCCCATCCCATCCCATCCCATCCCATCCCATCCCAGCCCATCCCATCCCATCCCATCCCATCCCATCCCATCCCTTCCCATCCCTTCCCATCCCATCCCAGCCCATCCCATCCCACCCCACCCCATCCCATCCCATCCCATCCCATCCCATCCCATCCCATCCCATCCCATCCCATCCCTTCCCATCCCTTCCCATCCCATCCCATCCCATCCCATCCCACCCCACCCCATCCCATCCCATCCCATCCCATCCCATCCCATCCCATCCCTTCCCATCCCTTCCCATCCCATCCCATCCCATCCCACCCCACCCCATCCCATCCCATCCCATCCCATCCCATCCCATCCCATCCCATCCCATCCCATCCCATCCCTTCCCATCCCTTCCCATCCCATCCCATCCCATCCCATCTCATCCCAGCCCAGCCGAACCCATCCCATCCCAGCCCATTCCATCAAACTCAATCCCAGCCCATCCCATCCTATCCAATCCCATCAAATACCATCCCAGCCCAGCCCATCCCAGCCCATCATATCCAATCCCATCCCATCCCATCCCATCCCAGCCCATCATATCCAATCCCATCCCATCCCATCCCATCCGATCCCATCCCATCCAAGCCCAGCTCAGCCCCTCCGAGGGCACGCAACTAGAAAACGATATTTTACCTACCCACGAAGTCACAGACTCCGTTGATGAGAGCAATAATCAAACCAACTATCCAGGTTTGGGAGGCGAATTCTTCCTGTAAGACGGGCAGCATGACTCCAAGTCCCTTGATGAGACCTGTCCACGTAAGCCAGGAAACGTGCAAGGCGAGCACGGCGTACCATCCCCTCAGATCTCCGGTCGAAACCATCTTCAAACTTTGAAATATAAAGCAATATGACAATAAAACCAGCATACACAGAACCAGTCCTTTATTGGGTCTTTATTTTCCTTTAAACGTGGGAACACGGGGTGCACATATTTTTCAAGGAGATGGTCAGACTCAAGAGACAATAAAAGGAATATCCAAAACTATATTCTTTAAAATTCGAAATTCTAAAAGTTGGGGGACAGACAACCCATGCGAGGTTGCAATTAAAAAGGATTTGCATGTTATAGCAGTAACATTTCGACTAACTACTACTAACTAACTCTCCCTCCAGCTCCCCTCATTATCTACACTCTTGTTGCCTGTCTTGAGAACAACTTGCAAATAGACCGGTCTTAAGCTGCCACTTCTGTATCTTCAACTGACCACCCAGTGTCTAGGAGTGAGAGATCTCTCTGAATGACATCTCTCCATGTAGGTTTAGACCAACCACCTCTGCGCTTCCCATGAGTTGGTTTCCATAGGTATAGCAGTTTTTGGTGTTCTCTCATTTCCCACTAAATGCACAGGAGGGTCACGTGACTAAAAAGTGAATGTTTGACTTTTTTCGGGAACATCAGAAACAGTACGGATTACAATGTACTAGTTTTCGTCAAATTTCGGATAGCTCTGAGCATGCGCGCGCAATTGTGAGCATACACGCGTTGTTTTGCGCGTGCGCTATCAAGTTGAAGACCCAGCTCCAAAGTCTCCCATTGCAGCCCCGTCAAAAACCGATAGGGAAACCATAAATCCTCGGTGGGTATAGATTACCTAGGACGTAACATATCAGTCTAGTTTTCGGCTAATAAAAGGTTTCTTTGATTACATGTTCAATTACCAATTGCCAATCAGATTAACAACTATGATTACCTAATAAGAGCAGGAAATCATGAAATCCGTGATAATCTTATGAATGTCTCTGTACTATATGATTACTCCCATTGAGGAGAATTCCCCCTAAATTCAATCCCATGTTGTCAGCTCTAGTTCCCATCGCCTAGTTAGGTTCGGTTTAAATCGTAGGTCTTCAGTGCTTGCGTCTATAATGGACCTGTTTCCAGGTCGTCTCTCCAACTCGTTAACGGAGCGAGAGCCAATGGCATCGAAAACGTAGACAATATCTAATAGTCCGTTGGCAACGATGGAAAATCAGAGCTTATTTAATTGAGAGATATAGGTACCCTGAGTAATGATATCAAACAAGAACAGATCCCCTATCCCACAAACTTGAATTCCGTGACTCAATATACAACACACTTTTGTGATTGTACCAATTGGATACCAATGGAAGGTATTCAATGAAATTTGACCTAACCCATCATTGCTTTATAGCGGCATATAGAATATCATCCAACTTGGATGCCAAGTTGTGCGTGTGGGGGGGGGGGGGGGGGCGGGGCCGGGGGTGCATGTGGCATCATCATAGCCCACGGACTTTATCATGAAAGGTATAATACATGATTGATAAACGTCACAGAACAGCACTCGCACTTTGTCTGATCAAACGTGAACACGAAATAAATTTGAGCTCAATAGGACATCTGAGTCACGAGAAAATAGCGAAAGCCAAACTCATTGTTTCATAGTTTTGATCATTAAGGTTGATCGCCGTGAAATCGACTCCTGACACTCTAGATCCTACACTGTATAAAGATTTCGGACAAAACGACGGCAATTAAAGTGTAGGCCTACGTTCAAAACAGCAAATGTACATCACCCACAAAATGGTCGGCAACTGAATGGATTTGGAAAGCTGCGCAGTGAAGGGGATTACAAGAGAATTACACTTCACTGTTGGCAAAGTCATATCACCTCTTTGTTTAAAGGTTCATTTTGATGTCAGCAAGCTTAGGGTTTGGAAAGTTGGGAGTATTGCTAGCTTTTAAGGTTAATCATGATGGGAGTCAGCGACACGAAGAGTCAAAGAACGACGCTCAACATGCACAAACATTAAACTGCAGACTCCCTGCAAAAGGTGATGATATTGTGACTCATTTTCACAGTGACAAACAACATTTAAAATTCCAGAAACTAGGAATTAAATTCTAACAGACCAAGGGTTGATTAGTTACAGAAAGGCCCCTAAATCAGTAAGGGACGTTATTGTAAACCAATTACCGTTGAAGTGATGGCCGGGAGAGGCGTAGATAAAAGTACCAGTTTCACGCTGAAGTCAGCACCGACGCCGGCTGTATGTTGTCGTACTCCGTCCAAACTTAACTGTGCACAAAAAGCATTCAACAGTATCGTATCCGCGAGCCGTTGCCTTGCTGCATGTCGGCTTCCATCGTCATCCCTATTGACTCGATATAATAATAGGTGCCGTTGACTTGATCCATAAGGCCATAAAATTTTTTTTTGTATTGTTGTAGGGTGGGCGGATTTTTAATTTTGTTTTAATTTAACTTTTCCTGTATTAAATGCTTTTTTTCCCTGTATATCACATTTTGACGAGTCAAATAAAGACAAGAAATGACATAACAACTTTAACCAGTCTGGTTTCCATCTTTTGCTCCTTTTAAGCTTTTAATCTGCATACAATATTGACTCTATTTCTTTTTTTTTTTTTAGGGGGGGGGGGTTTAAAATGTTTACGGTCGGGCCATATTTTTGGGTCGGGCGGGTTACGCCAATACAACAATTTTTTGTGTATGGCCTAAAAGCCTAACCAACTCGGTCAGAGTCAACTACTGTGTCAGTGCACACATACAGCAACCAGCATGATCAGTATGAAGAAAGATTTGAGGCTTTGCGTGATGACAATATGTGGATCGGTTTGCGGAACTACCATGTAATAATCGTTCGTACTTTCGCACTTCTATATCGTTCGCACTTCTCGCAATTAGGTCTCAACGTTTCGACCAGCCTGCTCTAGTCCTCATCAGGAGACGAGTGAGGGATGTGAGGTCCTCATATGCGATTCCTTTGGATCCTGTTCCGTGGAGGAGCTTTGAGATCAGTATCAGTCACACAATTGAATTCCATTGAAAGATCGAGGGACAATTGATCACAGACGTAACATTTCCAATACGAAATGAGACACTAAACATATTGGGTGGTTCCACGACCACATTGCTACATTATAATTGGAGTTAGGAGGGCCTGACGCGTTTCGATCCTAGCAGGATCTTTCTCAAATGCTAAAAATAGTTAGACTTGATATATGTCAGGTCATTTTGGCTGATGAGCAGTTTGCAGCAGTTTATTACTTGTATGAATATTATTTTATAACTATAGAGTTTTTCATTGTGCTAATCTATTCAGGTTATACCTACTTGCCTGGAACTGGACCGATCCATCTCCTGCTCAGGGGCGTGTGAGAGCAAGGTGCCACAACCAAAAATAAAACTTGTGGTGAATAGTCCCAATGAGGGGCAATTTTTATTACTCTGTATCCAGACAGAACGTTCAAGGGTAATATAATTTTATGGGCCATTATATAGCATATAGGCCTATAATTCATAATTCAAAACGAATACATAAACCAACTGTCTCACTGTACATCATTTTGTATTCTGGTGACTCACACACACATCACCATACAGAATGTCAGTTCAGTCGCTCTAAGATGATCATATCCCTGCCAAAAACTTGAAACCCCTCCCCCGGTCGGGGAATCGAACCCAGTCAGACTCATCACTGCACTACCGTGGAAAACAATGGAAATTCCTACACTATGGCTCTTTTGTCTTTAACTTTTTATGCTATAGGCCTAGTCTCAAGTTCAATAATTGTATGTGCTCTACAGGCAATTCCCTTATTATAACATGGGGCACAGGAACCACTTGAGTCTGCTGGGTGTGGCTGAGGTGGATGGCTGTAGGGAGGATTTTGCTGGTCCAACCTGCATGGTAGTATAGCTTTATCATGCTTAAGTAATATACCTTTAGTTCTTTAATTTACGATACTTCAGTGCATCTCATTCCAACAAACCACCTATTTTTCTGTTTATGTTTATTCTGTTTTATTTCGCACTAAGTAATTTGACATTTAGTCTAGCCTTACGTGCGGAAGAACCTTCGTGTATACAAGCTGAACACGGTGGTCATGTGTTGAGTACATGATACCAGTGTTGGAGTAGAATTTTGTTTCACAAAGATGTTTATAATTGGATGTTGATCATGCTTTGCCACTCTTCTCAGAAATTAATGTTTCCCAAACCTTACAAATGACACTGTGCTGCATACTAAACTCCCGATGATCTTCATACTCCCATTGTATAATTTATCGGAAATCCGCAACATTATCAACCGTGAAATTGTAACGAAAATGAAATTTGCACTAAAGTACTCCCAAAATTGGAGTACATGGAATCGAGTACGGGCCAAGTTCATTTATTTTCGAGTACTTTAATCGTGTATGGGCCAAGTATTACTCGAGTTGTACTCGAGTACGACTACGAGTAGGCCTATACTCCAACACTGCATGATACAGTTCGCCACCGTCCCCGCAAAACATTATTGCAGACTCCCACCTATCGTCTGGTAGCCTTGTTGATCTTTTAATGTGAAATTATTACAAACTGTTACGGAATCGTCTTAATTAAACCACGCGATAATTTGTCTGACCTGCTAAAAAAACTTTCCACCTGTTTCCCTTTACCTTGAGTCCTCTTGGTTACAGTATATGTAGTATTTAGTTATTCGTTTATGTAGGGGATCATTATTACAGTAAACTATATTGCTATATTTCCTATACAAACTGAGAATTTCCCGACTGCTATCCAGAAGAGTGACATTGTGTTGTTTCAGTTATTAATTAGTTACATACAAACTACACAACTAGCAAACTAATGAAGGGATTTGATCTTTTATAAAAACATTATTTAAAAGCAAGATTAAACATGAACAAAGTAAAAGAAACTAAATTGTAGTATTAACACTGTATTAAAGGTAATGTACCGGATTGGTAACATACCCAAACAGAAATGATTACAGATTTAGGTATAAACAGTGTAAATATTTCCGCCAGAAATGCTGTATTTATCCACAATTTATTGAACAAGGACCGAAACAGTTTTAATCTCGGGGTAACATCAAACCATTATTAATGTTTTATAAGAAATATTGAGTCGGGTTTTCGAAATTTTCTCGTGACTCGGATGTCCGATTGAGCTCAAATTTCTACAGTCTTATAACTTCATGTACATGCTGGATTAGACGAAGTGTGAGTGTTGTTCTGAGACCTTTACCAATCATGAATCACGATGTTGTTGCATTAATTGTAAATGAAGAGTAAAAAGTTACTGAGGGCGCCCTTGCCTGGTTGCCTTCCCTGGACCTGGCCATTTAGACTGCAGTGTTTATGTACGTCGGAAGGAGATGAATTAACCAAACGGAGCTCTGCTAAGTGAAGAATGATGGTGGGTCTGCTCAAAAGGGCGCTGTTGCAAGATGATATCAGATCGTGCTCTTGCGGTTCTTGTTGATTATCCATTTAATGAACATTACCACAAGTGATGCAGACCAAATACCTCCCATCAGAATAAAAGCACCGTCATAACTCCCGCTCATGTGGAACATCCATCCTGCAGAGGAAATCGTGAGACCATCTTAAATCATCACCTTCCTTTCTCTCTATCTTCTTAGCTCTGTTTCACATGTTGGTTGTCTTTCCTTTGACAAAGCACGGATATTAAAAATTAACTGCGCATAAACTGTTTGTAGTTTAATAAACATTAAAAATACACGGGAGAAATCCCAAGCTGCATGTGGCGAAGCTACTGATGACTCCCATCCAGCTGAAAGCACTGACAAGATCGTCAGCGCCAAGAAGGTCCTTAGTGTAGACGTCTCCAAGAGAACAGTAGCGCCCGATGTTCCCACTAACAGAACATCCTGGAAAAGTCAATACTCTAGTTCTCTCCGTTGTGACACAAGGGTTTAATCATTTTGTAGTTGTACCCCAAATCACAAATATCATGATTTTTGTTTACCTCCAAAGTACTTTTTGGTCATATTTGTTTATGATAATAAGGCCCTATTGGCCTAAAGTCCACATAATGTACACACCCCAAGGCAACCTAAGTATGACCATACACCCACCAAATTTCAGTAAAATCCGTTGACCTCACCGTTCATTTTGTGCATGGTCCTCTCGCAGGCGCACTCGTTAACGTTAAGCTCAGCCCGACTGCTGTTCATAAGGACACTTTCAGGTATTAATAAGTTACAAACTACACAACTATAAAATCATAATCGTTATACAGAAATAGACAATGTTATTGTATATACAAATATTATACATATAACATAAAAAACGCCAAGAAATTAAAGTTGAAAATATGACCTGAAATTATGGACGGTTTTGGCTTCCCTATTGCTCCTGCTTACATCCCTAAGTACTGGAACTAGGGGTATACAGTGTATTCAATTGCAAACTTAACATCAGCTGTGTTACGAGTATTGAATGTTTAAGAAGGCAAAGTGAATTTATTACAAAGGTAAGCGGGTGCTAGGCTATGATAAAAAAAAACTCCGACAATCTGTGCCGAGGAATTAACTAAAATGACGTGAGAAAGCCAGACCAACTGAGGACGCCCTTGCCCGGTTGTCCATTTAAACTGCAGTGTTGGTGTACGTCATAGGAAAGGAGAAGAAATAACTAAAATGAAGCTCAAGTAAAGGACGATGACTCCGATGGAGGGCGCTGTTGCAAGGTGATCAGATCGTGCTCTTGCGGTTCTTGTTGATTATCCATTCAATGAACATTACTACAAGTGATGCAGACCAAATACCTCCCATCAGAATAAAAGCACCGTCATAACTCCTGCTCATGTCGAACATCCATCCTGCAGAGGAAATCACAAGACCATCTTAAATCATTACCTTCCTTTCTCTCTATCTTCTTAGCTCTGTTTCACATGTTGGTTGTCTTTCCTTTGACAAAACACGGATATTAAAAATGAACACATGATGCACATGAACTGTTCCTAGTTTAATCAACGTTTGAGTGCAATATGGCTAAAGTTCAAAGTTCACTAACCTGGTAGAAATCCCAAGCCGCATGTGGCGAAGCTACTCATGACTCCCATCCAGCTGAAAGCACTGACACGATCGTCAGCTCCAAGAAGGTCCTTGGTGTAGACGTCTCCAAGAGAACAGATAGCGCCCGATGCTCCCATGAACAAGGAAGCATTGACCATCATCAGCCAGTAGGAATTCATCCAAGGGTCAACAAAAAGACAGACGGCAGCCACGGCGATCATAATGGCCATCATTGTCCGGAGACCCACCCATTTCCTGTCCACAATCGGACCTTGACCAAGCTTAAAAACGAGGTTCGCTACGCCGGCGGCTGCCGTAAATGTCACGGCATCTTGCCCGGATAATCCTTTGGCGAGTGCGTGAGCAACGAAATAAATCACCCAAAGATCATTGACCACGCGAAGGCATGCAAAAATGACCATGGATTGCCAGAAGGAACACTTCAAGAAAACGTGGAACCCGAACGCCTGGTAAGAAGAACTCAACGCCTTGCTGCAGCACGTGGAATCCGACATATTGGCCTGGTGCGCCTTTTCATTGGTGTCGATGTCATCCACGGACTCCGATTGGCCGCTATTGAGCAGTGTGTAGTTGCTTCCTTGTTCTGAATCTGTAGGGTCTTTCCCAAGGAGAGCTCCACAAGGGACCAGATGTATGAAGATTGCACCTAGTAGCATCATAGCTCCACGCCAGCCATAGACGTCGAGAAAGAACTGAGTAAGTGGAGCAAAAGCTAAGAGGGCTAGCGGTGCCCTGTCTGACCAAGGCTATTAGCAACAACGTAGTACGTCGTGAAATGGCGTCCGATCATTGCTGTGGTCAGAATGTTGGAAAAACTCAAACCGGGACCTGCAAAATAGTTCACACCACCGAATAATGATTTAAAATCATGATAAATCTGTGCCAGTTCTTCTGCATTTGTGGGTGTACTTGAAATTTTTGTTCTTTTCTAAATTCACTTCAAGGAATAGTGTCTAAGAGGTATTATTATCATTTAAATGCATGCAAAATCAGGACAGTTGGTTCATAAAATTGGTGATTTTAAACATGCCCTCTATGCAAAGATTTCCATAATTCAGGTAATAAAGTTACAATACAGGAACCCTTTAATGTCTTCAGTTTTTATTAAACGAGACAGACATTTATACCTGAAAACAAGATTAGAATCAAAGCCAGTTGCACAACCGTCTTCGCCTGAGAAGCAGCAATGAGAGACCCACCAATCAGAAGCCCGCTCACCATAACAACGGCACGCGTTCCAAATCTTGCCTCGAGTGGTCCTGAAAATGGCCCTGAATAAAAGAAAACAACTAAATTCATTCAACTCTTCGTCCTGAGATGTTTTCGTCAATCAAAACAGATAATTTAAAGGAAATTTATGATGAAAACCGAGGTTCTCAATCGAATTGAGAACAGTCAACAGTAGCCAGGTCAATTTAAGTCAAGTTAACCCAGTCAAGCCCAGCCCGGCCCAGCCCAGCACTAGCACAGCCCAGCCAAGCCCAACCCATCAAACAACAGCCTTACACTAGACTTGAATGGACTCAAAATGGACCAGCATTACCACACTAAAAGGCCAATAACAACTATGCATGACATATCCTGCTGTCTGCAGAGAGCAAGCAACTCGAAAACGACGTTACCTACCCACGAAGTCGCAGACATTAATAAGAGCAATAATCCATCCAACTATCCAGGTTTAGGAGGCGAATTCTTCCTGTAAGACGGGCAGCATGACTCCAAGTCCCTTGATGAGACCGGTCCACGTAAGCCAAGAAATGTTCAAGGCGAGCACGGCGTACCATCCCCTCAGATCTCCGGTCGATATCATCTTCAAACTGTGAATTAAGCAATACTAATAGGACAATAACATCAACATGTTCGGAACCCGGTTTTGGTTTTGTTTGTGGTTTTCCCTTTAACATCGGAACACGGGGTGCTCACTTGAAGTGAATATCAGGAATGCAATTCTTTTTAAAAAAATGTCAAAAGTCGGGGGATCCGCAGGCACCGTACAACCTATTAGGTTGCATTTTAAAAGCATTTTGAAGATTTCATGTTCAATATTACTTTGTCTGCTTCTTGTGGCCTCGCATTAAATGCCTCATGGCGCACCATCTATATATCTACAATACTAAACCCTTCACATTCTTTGAAATCTCTATGTGATGCGCCTTAAAAGTTATACAAATTATGATGTTCGCCTTACTAACCACGTACGGCAGGTGGGCATTAACACCAGTTTCCAATGCCGAGGCAAATTTGTATTTTGGTTTATAAGGTAATGCCTCTCATAATGAGGTAAACTCCGTAGTGCAGTGATACCTCTATTTACGATGAATGCATGCATGCACTGTATATCTTTGCCCTAATGTAATCTTGAAAGATTGATTAAGATTGTGTTGAGCCGTAGAAGTTGTCCAGCTTGTTCTCTTTCTGCTAAACTTATACTGGTCTCGATTTCACGAAGCACTGAAATTATTCTCATATTATCGTGAATCATATTATATTGCTATAAAGCACGGTGATGTTACAATACATGTACAAATCACAAAGCTTACTATTTTCAATATCGGCGAGAAAAATATGAATTGGATTCGTTGTCCCCGTCTGTCTCTTGAGCAGCGTCGACTGTGACTGTAGAGTCCAATTCTGGAGCGACAGTCTCTGTCACAGTTGCTGCAGATGTATGATGTTGGTAGCGAGTCTGCTGAGGCTTCTGAGGATGCTGTGGTTGCTCGCATTCTCTGCTGCTCCCGCATGTCGTGCTATTTACTCTCCCACTTGGCCTCAGCTCTCTTCACCCTGTATACATCACGTGGCGCCGGTTGCTGCGGTTGGCCGCATCTGGTTCCCTTGTGTCTGGATTGATGTCAAAAGACCTCATGTCCCTTTTGCAGACATCAGGTAGCGCGCAGCATTGGGCGACCAACTGGTCTGGAGCCTGATGTGAGCTCGCCTCAGAGAACGTCCTTCGGCAAGCCGCCATCCTCCATGCGCCTAACATGGCCGAGCCAGCGCAGGCGCCTCTTGGGGGGCATGGCGAACATGCTTTGGGTGTTGGCCCGTTTGAAAACGCCCCTTAGGATGCGTCGCAGACAGCGCAGGTGGAAGCTGTTGAGGCAGCGTTCCTGACGGGCATACGCAGTCCAGGTTTCGCTGAGTAGAGTAGGGTGCATGCTCAGCACACAGTACAGGCGTTGTACACCGCAATCTCACCGCAATTTGTGTTAGTGGTGAGCTTTGTATTCTCCCACAATCTTGTAGACATTCTGGACATGGACGATGCTGCTTTGCCAATGCGATTGTGGATTTCGGTTTCGAGGGACAGGTTGCTGGAGATCGTGGAGCCAAGGTATGTGAAGCCTTCTTCGACCACTTCCAAGGTATAGTCCCAGATGGAGATGCAGGGCGCCTCACTGACATCCTGACCCATCACGCTTGTTTTCTTTAGACTGATGGTGAGGCCGAATTCCCTACAGGCATGACCCAGAAATCCTTCTTGTGTACGAGAAGCCAGGTCAGCGAAGAGCATCTCTCGCAGCAGGAGTTTGCGTACTTTTGTCATGGCTCGCAGGCGGGACAGATTAAACAGCTTGCCTTCAGATCGTGTGTAGAGGAACACTCCATTTTTTGATTTGCTGAAGGCATGAGACAACAGTACGGAGAAGAGTATGCCGGAGAGAGTTGGGGCGAGGACGCAGCCCTGTTTTACGCCGCTGGTTTACTCCGGAAGCCTTTCCCGTGAACGGGTATATGCCGAAAGACGGCGGATCATTGGATTTGTGGTAGAATGCCGATCAGGGCTAACGAGCTCGACCAACCCGCGTTTGGAATCAGAGTTGCCCTTCTCCTAGATGGACTACTAAAGCTACCGAGTCCCTCATCTACCCGGAACACCTGGTTATAGCGCCAGAAACTCGCTTTCACCCTCTGCCATTTTGCGAAATCAGGCTTGGCACTAGAAGCCAGACAATAGGATTTGATTAGGAGAGGCTGATGTTGACACATGCAACATTCTATCTGATGGGGGTACTTCGGAGGGGTTGGAGCTGCTTAATTCTCCATTAAACACCAGTACGTCCTGAACCATTTGACCACATGAATTGGATTATGAATGCCCTAACTAATATACCTCAGAGAGTGATATAATACAAAGCAAAACATCCATGGACCAAGGACTAACTCTTTTGCGTGTGCTTTATCAATGACATATCAAATAATATTATTTCAACTATTCGCCTATTTGCAGACGATTGTGTTTTGTAGCTTTCAGTAAAATGCCTTGAAGATCGTGATTGATAACAGCATGAACTGAAATTATTGTTATTAATGCAAGGTGATGAATATTTCTAGAAAAAAAACCCACCGATATGATAATGATTATTATATAAACGACGTTAAGGTGCAAAAAACAACGTCCAAGAAATATATACAGTATAGGCGTTACTTTAAATTGAAGTGCAGCAGAACAATTGGTTTTGTTAAGTGCACATTCAAAAATAGTTCCGAGGAAGTCAAGAGTAAGTTTTATTTTTCTCTTGTGCGACCAGTGACGGATTATTGCTGCACCGTTTGGGACCCATTTATACAGGTCCACTCATTCAAACCGAGTTGAGCGCGTTCAAAACAGATTCGTGCGGTTCGTTTGTAGAGACTGGCAAACCGTTACTCTATCACGTCTTGGCATATGGGTACACATCCTTGGAAACAAGGAGAACATGCTTTCGTCTCCTCATGTGTTATAACATTAATAACTGTCTTAATATCAGCTCCTTGATGAAATTTCAGCCCGCTACAAGAATTGGTCGCAAGGATTACAGCTTAAAATTACATGTTCCCTTTGCCAGAACGAACATATTGAAATATTATTTTTTCCTCGCACAGTCAACGACTGGAAAAGACTTCTAGACCATGCATGTTGTCCAGAGCCCCTCCCTAAATGCCTTAAAATATATGCCCTTAAGAATCATACATTTTAAATATCAAGCATTTTATACTTTTCGGCTTTCCTCTGTGGTCTTTTAGGTTGTTGCTCTGTAATCAAGATTTTGACTATTTTATATAACTTGTCTTACATGTATTTGTAATTCCAGTTGCTACTTATATTTTACCATGACCATTCTTGTGTTTGATATACGTTTTACACTTTTTTTTACAACCCTAAACGGTGTTTGAAATAAATGATAAATGAAACGACGGAAAATAATACATGTAGGTTCAAATAAGTAAATGTATACTCACAAAATGATCGGCAACTGAATGGATTTGGATGCTGTGAATGAGTTTACCGTTGAAGTGATGGCCGGGCGGGAGAGGTGAAGATAAAAGCACCGGTTAGGCTCGTTAAGTCAGCACCGACGCTGGCTGTATGCTGTCGTTCCGTCCAAACAGTGCACAAACAATATTCAATAAGGCGATGCCCAGGGTGCCATAAACTTCCTCGGGTGCACAAAACATATGTTGCACGGTTTTTCCGCACAATATCCAATATTTGTATGCGTAGTTTTAAACCACGTATAGTTTTGGATTTTGTAATAAATGATGATCTGATTATCATCAGAATACAAACTGTACAGTAACACAATTGGTTTTCGTATTCGTTGTGAATTATAATCATTGACGTTATATGACACAGACCAGTAGTAACGGAGGACATACAGAGAGATGTACATGTGTAGAACTGGAATAGTTTGATATGCATCTTTACAGCGATGAACTTAGCCTATAAATCATTCCATCATCAACGGGCATTAAGTTGAATTACAATTTGTTTGAGGAAGTATTGCCAATCTTATAAATGTGCAATACGTCCCCTGTTTTTGATACACCACCGCCCAACATCCAACAATTGTTTTATTATACCTCGTACAGTCTGGTAATCTGTAGGCTAATTAAAATGGTGATGTATATAAAATGTTATCATCAAAATACAAATGTACAGTAAAACAGTTGATTTTTGTATTTGTTATTATAATCATCCATGTTACATGACACAAATCAGTAGCAACTGAGGACATACAGAGACATTTAGAACTAGAATAATTGATTCGATTACCATGGACTGAGAGTATTGTCTTGTTACAATAATTAACAGGTTTAATTCACTTTAAACATGAAGGGAGCTGATGGGAAAGTTTACCCTGAAATCTGGAGTTGTATTGAACCCTCCTGAGTATTGGATATTATAGGCATTAAGTGAATAATTAGGCAATACGCAACATGTTTGTTTACTATTCGACGGGGAATAGGACAATGGCAATGACACAGCTCATTCCTTGATATGATACTCGGTGCTTATTAAGTTATGATTTCATAGGTAATGTATTATACCATAAAATGGAACAAGCCCGACTCTAGTCCACTATTTATCACTGACCTGGCTAAATAATTAGTTGACAATAATAATTGAACATTATTGTAGGACAAGCGTGGAGTAATCTCTATAGTGTGGATTCGTACCCAGTGCGAGATACGGTACAGTGGTCGTCATGACAGATGACACTTGGGGCGCGCATTACATTGGTCACAGTGTGAAATTAACTATGCAAATCCTGCACTAGAAGGCAAAGAATGGCGGCGCAGGAGGAACATCGTACATCACAAATATCTTCCCACTTATTTGTGATGTTTAATACATCGTACATCACAAATATCTGCCCAGTTTTGTTAGGCGATGTCTGCACGTGCATTATAATGACGTATAATGATACATCGTACATCACAAATCTGCCCACATTTTTCTGTGTGTGTTTTAATAGTGGCATGTTTTTTCTGAATAATCTTTCTTTGCTTTAGTTTTTGACGTACACACAAAAAAATAATTAAACAGCGGTCAACTGCCGCGAAAAGCGCAATAACGGTATGTAGTTAAGAGTTGCGATTTGCCCATAATGTCATATGATATGGCGGCCACAAAAATGCGCAAGGACACTATAGACCTAGCATTTTGTCAAGGCGTTCGTAGTTAGTTGGCAGCTCCAAGCTGCACGATCGTTGAAACTACATGTACAGCAATAATGCACAACAGCGACCCGTCTCGAGGTCTGGGAAATATGCAAATTGGCAGAACTCAAACGAACGCCTTGGTCCACTCGTCAACGGGAGGTGTATTGGGCGGAGCTCATTATGCTAAAAGCGATAGACAGCCTTTTAAATGCACTCTTGGATTGGCTCGCTGCGGCTCAATAACAGACTGCATTATTCAAACAAAGACCGAAAATAATTTTGATCTTGTGCCAAGATCAAAACCCCTTCTCAAAGCTCGGCTCAGGCTCAGGCTCCGGCTTCATTCCGTATATGCTACAAAATAAAGCATTTGTGGTTTTTCAATGGAGCTGAAGCTCTGTTTTCTTTTTCAAACCAAAATATTGACTTCCGAAACGCAGATATCCATAATTTAGTGGATTCACGAAATGTGGGCGGAGCTGGATCCTGGGCCGGAGCCGAGCTTTTAGAAAGGCCCCTGGTTTTATAGGCTACCATGGTTAAAAAAAAAAAGCATGACGCAGTATTTATGAAAGTTATATGTAAGAAGGATGATAAGAATTAACCAAATGATCGAAGCTGTGTTAGGTCACAACAAGATGTCTGAGGGCGCTATAGCAAGATAATCAGATCGTGCTCTTGCAGTTCTTGTTGACTACCCATTCAATGAACATTACTACAAGTGATGCAGACCAAATACCTCCCATCAGAATAAAAGCACCGTCATAACTACCGCTCATGTCAAACATCCATCCTGCAGAGGAAATCATAAAACAAATTCTAAATGAAGCCTCCTTGTTTTCTCCCTTTCTGTCTATTTGTATTTAGCTATCTGGAATTTGCTTTATATTTGGGTTGTACATCTTTTTCGTTTGACAAAGCACGAGTAAAAAGGTGATCCACCCAAAATTGTTTTCCAGTTTAATCAACGTTGGAGTGCAACGGGGGGCATAGGTGGCAAAGTGCGTTAGGCACTCGCCTCTCACCAATGTGGCCCGGGTTCGATCCCGGCTTGGGTCGTATGTGCGTAGAGTTGTTATTTTGGTTCTCTCCTATCGGAGGGTTTTTCTCCGGGTTCTCCGGTTTTCCTCCCTCCACAAAAACCAAACACTTCCGATCTTAAGCTGTGCTTCGTGATCATATATGGGTTGATGTGGCTGGCTGCCAAGGGGCGCCCATGAAAGCCTGCTACTCGGTCACGTGTAGCACCATTCATAAGGAATTGCTGGGAACCTCTGGAAAACAGTGTGCGATTCACTGAGCTGGTAAACCCAGGGTAAACAAGAAGTAAGTAAACAAAACGGAAGTTCGAAATACAAACCTGGCAGAAATCCAAACCCGCATGTGGCGAAGCCACTCATGACTCCCATCCAGCTGAAAGCACTGACAAGATCGTCAGCGCCAAGAAGGTCCTTAGTGTAGACGTCTGTAAGAGAACTGATAGCGCCCGATGCTCCCATGAAGAAGGAAGCGTTGACCATCATCAGCCAGTAGGAATTCATCCACGGGTCCACAAAGAGACAGACGGCAGCCACGGCGATCATAATGGCCATCATTGTCCGGAGACCCATCCACTTCCTGTCCACAATCGGACCTTGACCAAGCTTAAAAATGAGGTTCGCTAAGCCGGCGGCTGCCGTAAATGTCACGGCATCTTGCCCGGAGAATCCTTTGGCGAGTGCGTGATCAACGAAGTAAATCAACCATGCATCGTTGACCACGCGATGGCAGGCATAAATGATCGTGGTTTGCCAGAAGGAACACTTCAAGAAAACGTGGAGCCCGAACGCCTGGAAAGAAGAACTCGACGCATTGCAGCAGCACGTGGAATCCGATATATTGGGCTGGTGCTCCTTTTCATTGGTGTCGATATCATCCACGGACTCCGATTGGCCGCTATTGAGCAGTGTGTAGTTGCTTCCTTGTTCTGAATCTGTAGGGTCCTTCCCAAGAAGAGCTCCACAAGGGACCAGATGTATGAAGGTTGCACCTAGTAGCATCATGGCTCCACGCCAGCCATAGACGTCGAGAAAGAACTGAGTAAGTGGAGCAAAAGCTACGAGGGCCAGCGAGTGCCCTGTCTGACCAAGACTAATAGCGACGACGTAGTACGTCGTGAAATGGCGTCCGACCATTGCCCTGGTCAGAATGTTGGAAAAACTCAAACCGGGACCTGCAAAATATTTCACACCAACAAAGAATTATTTAAAATCATGATAAATCTGCGCCAGTCCTTGTGAATATGTGAGTCTACTTCAAATTTTCTCTTTTTGAAATTCGACTCTTAAAGGTATCATCATTATGAAATCAGGACAATTGTTTTATAATGTCGGTGATTTTAGACATGCCATTTGATCTCTGTTAATGAATTCTCAATCAATCAATCAACCAATCAATTAATCAATCAATCAATCAGTGGGAGCATAATATGCGCCGCGTCAGCGCGTTGCCTCATCAACCTTCGAGCGGTACTCCTTCGGTCTCCTGATGGCCACCCCAGGCAGCCACGCGACCCATCCCCATCTCAGCAAAATAACGATCTATCTGACGCAACCACGTATAATGTGAATGCCCCACAGGGAAAGTCCTACCAGTAGGTTCTTTCGGAGAGAGAATCCGCCTGGCTGGATCACCCACAGGGAATCTTGCCATAAAACCGTACAGTCGCAACTGACGCTCACGTATCATGCAGGTATCATGTCTCATCTGACTCTCCCCGAGTAACCTCGTTAAACACATGGTTCGACCAGCGCTACCCAATGACCCTCCTCAGAGACCCAGTACCGAAGAATTGAGTCGCCTCCCCAGGGCCCGTCAAGGTCCATGCCTCACAACCATAAGACAGGCAAGACCAGGCCCCTGAAGACCCGAATCTCTGTCCTCTTGAATAGATATCGCGAACTCCATACAGACCGGTCCAGTGAGTCTATCACCCCACAATCCCTACCAATCCGATTGTTGACTTCATGTTTGCAAAGAGATGGATGTCACTGCCGAGATAAGTGATCCCATCGACCAATTCCACATTCTTACCACGTACAGGGACTGACTGAAGTGCATCACCCAAAGAGTCGCTGAAGACCTGCATATTGGTTTTTACCCAAGACACATTTAGCCTCACAGTGGGTGGGGGCTATCAGCAGCTCCAGTGTCTCCGCAAAGGTACACGGTACGGTACTGTACTCCACGGTACAACTACTCAAAGTAGGAAGCCCAACAAGCCCTCACCTAAGACTCTTCCGTCAGCAACTCGCCGATCGCAGGCCAGACCGAGCTTACCCCGAGACAGACTTAGAGGAATGCAATGCACAAATCCCCGCGTAAGTGGCTCCAGAATCCCCCATCCATAGGTGACTCTCGAAGCGCTCATAAAGAGACTTCACACGCGTCTCCTGGTTAGACCTAACGGATCGCACGGCCAATTAAGTGCTTCAACTTCCTCGCCTCTAGGTTGCCATTCAGTCTAGCTTCCAGACTCTTGTCTATTAGTCTGAGCGTACCCTTAGAGACAACAAAGCTCCTCCCGTCCACTCTTGGAGCTCCAAGCCTCTCACCAGCAACCCACAGAGAGGTGTCCCTGAAAAAAGTCCACATCCATCCGGGCCCTCCCGAGTGGGCATTCCCACAAGCCGATCAAGAAGCTCACGCGCAAAATCATCCGTCACGGCCCCATCCCGAGGACGACTCACATCAAGCCTTGGCTTAGATGGAGCCAGCCTCCTGGTCTTGAGCCACACCCGAAGAGTTGCAACGAGAAAGCGGTGATCAGCCGCACACCGAAAAACGCGGCAGTTCTGAAGTATCCTCCAACTACCGTCCACGAGAACATGATAGATCTCCTTCAAACAACGCCGGTATTAGGATACCAAGTTTAACAATGCCGCTCCGGGTGCTGATACCAAGAGCCAGCAACTCTTAGTCCCCGACCCTTTGCAAGATCAAGAAGCCTAGTGCCATTCTGACTCCTGATACCATGGGGAGCCGTACACGTCTCGTAGCCGACCCTGTCAGCAGCGGTGAAGGCATTGAAGTCTCCCATGACCAAGAGAGTGTCTCCGTGAGGACACCCATCCAAGACATACTCGAGATCTGATATATCCATATTAATGTAACTTGACTGAAATGTAAAGCACCACAGGAGTCCTTGAATATTGCTGTCTTAATCACACAGAAATGTATACCTGAAAACAAGATTAGAATCAAAGCCAGTTGCACAACCGTCTTCGCCAGAGAAGCAGCAATGAGAGACCCACCAACCAGAAGTCCGCTCACCATGACAACGGCACGCGTTCCAAATCTTGCCTCAAGTGGTCCTGCAAATGGCCCTGTGGATGAAAGAAAATATTGTAAGGTATTTCTTAAAATAAAGGAAAATGCGTCCTGTGCCTTTTCCCGCCACATTATACAGTAAATAATTGAAGGAAATGATGAGGAACAGAGGGAAACCGCGTTTACGCGTGACTGTCATCTACCAACGACGCTTCACTTAAACATCAGGTAGACTTGAGAACAGTCAACAGAAGCCAACCCAGCCCACCCCATCCCAGCCCACCCCATCCCCTCCCCTGCCCTCCCCTGCCCTGCCCTCCCCTCCAATCCCATCCCATCCCCTCCCATCCCATCCCCTCCCCTCCCATCCCATCCCATCCCATCCCATCCCCTCCCATCCCATCCCATCCCATCCCATCTCATCCCATCCAATCCCATCCCATCCCATCCCATCCCATCCCATCCCATCCCCTCCCCTCCCATCCCATCCCATCCCATCCCATCCCCTCCCCTCCCATCCCATCCCATCCCATCCCATCCCATCCCATCCCATCCCATCCCATCCCATCCCATCCCCTCCCCTCCCATCCCATCCAATCCCATCTCATCCCATCCCATCCCATCCCATCCCATCCAATCCCATCCCATCCCATCCCATCCCATCCCATCCCATCCCATCCCATCCCATCCCATCCCCTCCCATCCCATCCCCTCCCCTCCCATCCCATCCCATCCCATCCCATCCCATCCCATCCCGGCCCATCCCATCCCATCCCGGCCCATCCCATCCCATCCCGGCCCATCCCATCCCAGCCCAGCCCAGCCCAGCCCAGCCCAGCCCAGCCCAGCCCAGCCCAGCCCAGCCCAGCCCAGCCCAGCCCAGCCCAGCCCAGCCCAGTCCAGCCTCATTCCATACCATTCTAGCTCAACGTAGCGCAGTCCATCTCAACCGAGGACACGTAAAAACTAGAAAACGACCTGTTACCTACCCACGAAGTCGCAGACTCCGTTGATAAAAGCAATAATCAAACCAACTATCCAGGTTTGGGAGGCGAATTCTTCCTGTAAGACGGGCAGCATGACTCCAAGTCCCTTGATGAGACCGGTCCACGTAAGCCAAGAAACGTTCAAGGCGAGCACGGCGTACCATCCCCTAACATCCCTGGTCGATACCATCTTCACACTGTGAATTAAGTAATAAGACAATATAATGAACATGCACAGCAACGGTCCTATAGGTTTTGTTTTTTGTTTTACAAAAATCCGCAGGGCACAGACAGCCTAAGGTAGAAAGCATTTGCATTAAGTAAATTCAGTAACATTTCGAAGATAATTTTTATTCAACATCGTGCTTCTTTTGGCTTCAAATAATTGCCTCATATATGACCCATCATTCATTATCTCCACATTCGCCAACACTTGTGATTCCTCTCATATTCTTCTCATTAACTACATAATGGCGTGTGGACATTAAACTGATTTCCAAGGCGAGGCGAACTTGTATATCATTTTGGTTTATAAGAAAATGCTTCTCATAACAAGAGGCAAACTCCGTACTCCGTACTCAAGTATTAAAGGTTTTTTGTAATCAAATTTGGGAAAGGGAAAAAAGTGCTTTAAAATTATTGCTTAATGCATAATTGATGACTATATAAACTCACATTTTCATGTAAGTGCTTTATAATCTTGACCCCAAAGTTACAAAATCAGTATACATTTATTCCCCGCCACCCTAAAAAGTCCCCTTGGAACCGATCCACGCAACAATAGCGAGTGACGCCACCCACAGAACTAGTAAAGGCTTGTATTCTCCATGTGACGTTAGCAAGGTTTTTCGTCGCAAAAAGTGGGTGTTAAATTATGGGTCTAAAATACTTCCTTTTTCTATATACAATATTTTTAAGCACAAACAATTATAGACAGGCTGAGTTATATAACAATATACATGTATTTAACTTCATGTGTTTTTATTACATTAATGTAATATTTGTATTATTTATTACATCAGATGTCACTGGAATTCGTCTCACTTGATCATCATCTGCATAATGAATCATCAAATTTGTCTTTTGTCAAGCGATTTCAAGAATCTGTCGTTCAAATTAAACTGATAATCTGACTGTAAGAAAAAGCTTTAAGAAAAAGCTTAGACATTGTAGGCTTGCACTGTATACGCCCCTTTTCAGGTTACATAGTTTCTTTCACTTGCTCTCATGATTCTGAACCGTCTTACACCACTTTATACTGTTCGTAACGTAGGCAAATGGATCCAAATGGAAACCGGGCCAGAGGGCCATATACAACGAAGTGATGGTGTGGGTTATTCCATCCAGAAACAAATTGAAATTTCAAAGACATCTTCTTTTACTTTGATGAAGTATACCCCTGCTATATATCTGCTCATAAAAACATCTTTCCTCTATGTTTTTTCGGCAAAACAAAAATCGAAAAGCACAGCATTCATGGTAAATTCTCATTTCGGGTATGTTCCTGCGTCAGACAAAATATTCTTCCGACAATAGAAAGTAATGTTTAAAATGAAAATTGAAAACGATTGAAACGTAAAAAAAAAATTTAGGACGGCATATAATCATGTGACTAATTTAAATGAAAGTTATACGAAATTGATTGCAAAACGAAATTGATTCGTCTTTCGTTCGTTTGGCGACTGCGGTCGACGAAATTGAATTGTCTTACATCAAAATGTATGTCCAATATATCAAATTGGTTGGTCAAAATGTCAAAATAAGCGACCAAAAATTAAGACGAAATTGAACATGGGATATGCCAGGTAATGAATCATTATTATGACCTCAAAAATGCATGTAACATCGTCAGAGCTGTCCAAGAGAACCACTGAATAGTTGAACATGCTGTATGATTTTACCTACCATAACTTATTCAATACTAGTAACTAAACTGTTTTCTTCATGGCATGATCCCTACACTGGGTGATTAACAGCCGTTCTCTAGGGGGTATCCGTCAATGCTTCATACCATTACAATGGGGACCTACCTAGGTAGCTCTCATAATTTTTCCTCATTGGTCGAAGTTCATTGTGTGATTTGACCAGTGTCATTAACTAGTCTTTGGATATCCGTTTTGATGTCAGCAAGCTAAGAATTTGGAACTGTTGGGAGGGTTTTGAGTTTTTAAGGGAGACACGAGGAACGACACACAGCACGCACACATCGGAAACATTATAACATACACAATGTTTCCGTGATGATAATGTGACGCATTTTCTCAGTGACAAACAACATTCAAAATTTCAGAAACTAGAAATTAAATTCTAACTAACCAAGGGTTGATTACCGTCACCGTTGAAGTGATGGCCGGGAGAGGCGAAGATAAAAGTGGGCTACCAGTTTCTCGTTGAAGTCAGCACCGACGCCAAGTGTATGTTGTCGTGCTCCGTCCTAACAGTGTACAAATAATATCCAACAGTATCTCGCCTTAATGCATTTCAGCTTGGTATAACAGTACTGACCTACATTATAATTATTGAATACGCGCCAGTGACCTTTGTCGGTACCCACTTCGGTAATAATAGTAATTGTCAAAATAGTATAGTTAGTACGGTTGTGTACGCCCCCATGTGCCATTATGTCCCTTCATGTGTGAAACCTATGTACCACCAGACAACATCTATGGCGGTTGTATTTTACCATGTAGTGTCTGGCAGTATGTTATTCATATGGTATCATCAGAATACTAATGTACAGTAATTTAATGGTTTTTGCATTCGTTGTAAATTATAATAATCATATTATAATAAAAATTATAAGGAGTTGTATCGAACATAATTATGAAATGAATAATTAGACTATAGACATGTTTCGTTACTATTCGATGGAGATGGAACAAGGACGATGACGATGACAACAGCGACGACAACGGAGATATTGATGACGACATTTTATGACAACGACGTCCATGAAACCAACAACATCGATAACTATCAAGACCACCACAGTATGCGGACAGTATGCATTCAAACCATTGCACAGGGTGTCGCAGAATGTGAAATCGTTCTTACATATCACTTTTGAATAACTTTTGAATAATAGATGACATATGTACCTGAGAAGTTGTTGAAACATAAGCGGGAATGTGATGTCACTAACTAGGATACAACTCGAAGAGAAGATTCATCTTAAGTGTTTCGTGAAATCGACCACTGATCGTTTACACTCTAGATCTTAGAGTATTCGAACAAACCGACCGCAAAGTATAGTATCAAAACAGCAAATTTACGTACACTCACAAAATGATCGGCAACTGAATGGATTTGAATGTTGTGAAGAGAAATACTGTTACCAAATAACTGTTTGTTTGGATATCCATGCATGTTGATGTCTTCACAAGCTCTGGTTTTTGAAAGTTGTTAAGGTTTGGGGGTTTTCAAGGGAAATCACGAGGGAGTCAGCGACATGAAGAACGGCACTCAACACGCACACGCAACGGAAAGTTTACGACATACAATTTGAACTGCCGACTCCCTGCAAACGTTAATGAAATAGTAACTCATTTCCACAGTGACAAACAACCTTCAAAATTCCAGAAACTAGGAATTAAATTCTAGTAAAACAAGGGTTGCTTATTTATAGGAAGAACACTTAATAGGTAATGGATGCAATTGTAAACCATTACCGTTGAAGTGATGGCCGGGAGAGGCGTAGATTAAAGTAGCAGTTTCACGCTGAAGTCAGCACCGACGCCGGCTGTATGTTACCGTGCTCCGTCCAAACGGTGCACAAGCAGTATTCAACAGTATCGTATTGACTGTGCGTTACCTTGCTGTAGGCCGGTTTGGTAAAATTTACCTACATTATATTGAATGTCAGTGAATTTAGTCTATACCCAAATCTGTACAGTGACCTTTATCAACTAATGTTAGTAATAATAGTTCTGTGTTATAATAATGCATAGTAGTAGAGATCAGATCAATGGTAACCAGTCACGCAAGGCCTTGTTGCGGCAAGATACGTGACAGAATGCACCCCTTTCCTCATTGTGCCTTCCATTGTGTTTCAGGTATACCCTCAGCTCATTCATTGATATGATGATGCTTGGTGACTACATCATAATTTTGAAGGTTATGTATTATACCATGACATGGAACATGCCCGAGTGTGGTCCACTATTGATCACTGAGGTGACTGCTTGGAATGGTCTTTATATAGGCCAACCCTTTGCAAGGCTTGTCAGAGCGCGAGGTTTTACCAACCGTGATGCTAAAAGATATAAGGAGAGACACTGTCTTATGCAAAGCAAAAACAGATAATCAGTGTAGCCTTAGAAACACTACTACGTAAGCTGTAATGGTCCACACAATTGGCTTTGTGATTGAATATGAGGCAGCATCATTTATTATAAGATATAGGATACAGATTTACTCTCAGGAATCAGCTCTATTATTGGAGAAATTAGTGAAGTTGGTGAAACATGGTGGTTGGTACGTGTGTCAAAATGGTGTAACGGTGGTTCACTGCAAATAACAAAACATAACACACAATACTTTAACAATTACAAAAACCCAATAAATCACTGATATGTGGAAAGAAAATACATATGTGTGCACGAGCATGTACATGTACTTCGCCAGTTCACATGCACTAAAATAACTTAAGTTTTCCGACCACCAGGGGCGATTTCATAAAGCTCTACGACGCGTCGTAAGTTTTATGAAGTCGGCCCCAACTCAATGAAACTTTACACAAGATTTACCCACAAATATCCCGAATTTATCAAACGTTCCCACCTCAAATAAATCTATAAACTTACCGATTGTGTTGGACCTAACATGACTGAAATTGGGACCTTATTACCTTGTTAATTTTGACATTGATTTCAGGGAAATCACGATACATGGAATTTGTTTACGGATCATCGGAATCATGAGGTTTTCAACTTTGACCTCTAAAAAGTTTGCATTGTCTACAGAGGACGCCCTAACAAATACTGCAAGAATTAACCTTTGGATATGAATCACTTAGGCGAACGTCAATATAACGAACAACAATGTCCAGAATACAAAAAATAGTTAAACAACCAAAACAATGAACATCTTGCAGCTACAATCAGTTCCAAAATGAAAATGAGTTCATCAGGTGAGGTGCAGCTGTAGTCTAGAAGTAAGATGTGTCATACTCTTGATCTTGTGGTCAATCTACAGGGTTGGAATTCAGCCATGGGTTAGTGGAGCTTGTGTCCAAAGGCAAGACGCTTTGTCACATATTGCTCCTCTCACCCAGGTGTAAATGGGTAAATGTGAGGGTAGAGAAGTGTTTGATTAGCCTTTGTGCGCTTTGTAGGCAGGCGGGAGGGGGGGCTGTATACCCAGAGAGCTGACCAGGGATAATCATAGTGTAAAGCGTTGCGATACCACCTGTGTAACGCTTTATGAATGCCTTGGTTATTATGATATTGTTATTACTATTATTAGGCCTAAACGTTTCCATAAGATTAAAGGTGAACGTCTATTTTGAATCGAAACAAAGAGTAAAATGGGATGTATTTTTTATAAACAATGGTCTGCCATGAAGATGAAATGTTTCCCTAAACTCGTACGTTGATGTACTCGGGTTTACTAATTTCTTTCTTTTTATTTGTTGTCCTTTTTACAGGGTAGCCTCCTCAGTTACCGGCCCATTGCTTCGCATAATGACCATGTGATGTTACACGTATTCATGAATTACAAACTACACTACACTTTAAAATTAGATTGGGATTTGATGGATTAAAAAATATTTAGGAAGCATTACTATGAACACAGCAATAGAATACTAATATATATTGATTACATTGTGCATAAATAGAAGCTAATATTACATATACAATTATTGTAAATTTAGAAGAAAAAAAACCAATCAATTAATGTGGAAAATGGGACTTAAAGGGTTTTGGTTTCCCTAGCCCTTTGTTTTTGAGTGAAGTTGTTATTTTCCTAAACATAATTTTTCACATTATTTTTCTATACACTGGAAAGAGTATATAGCCTATTCAACTGAAAATTTACCATTAGCTTTATATTTCTAAATTGCACATTAGGCAGACATTTGAAGCGTCTAAAAGTGAACAATTGGGAGACAATTGCAAATAGGTAGATTTTTCGGTGTCTCATTATACTAGCTACCTTTTAAAGACATATTTTTCCAGTTCGTATTTTATTAGAAGGCAGATAATGCGTTCAATATGATTTCCCTTTGGGAAAGTCTCCCTAATGACACATTCCCGGTCAATAATTACGAGTATATGAATGTATGAGAAGACACAGTGAATTTACTACAAAGATACATACAGGGTGAAATTTGAAAACCTCCCACACTCTGTGCGAGTTATCAACTAAAATGACGTGAGAAAGCCAGACCAACCAAGGACGCCCTTGCCTGGATGTCTTTCCTTGACCTGTCCAATTAGACTACATTGTTTATGTATGTCATACGGAGGGAAAAGAGGAATTGACAAAATGACGCTCAGTTAAAGGATGCGACTCCGCTCTAGAAGGCGCAGTTGCAAGGTGATCAGATCGTGCTCTTGCGGTTCTTGTTCATTACCCATTCAATGAACATTACTACAAGTGATGCAGACCAAATACCTCCCATCAGAATAAAAGCACCGTCATAACTCCCGCTCTTGTCGAACATCCATCCTGCAGATATTAAAAATGAACACATGATGCACATGAACTGTTCCTAGTTTAATCATGCAACGTTTGAGTGCAATATGGCAAAAGTTCAAAGTACACTAACCTGGTAGAAATCCCAAGCCGCATGTGGCGAAGCTACTCATGACTCCCATCCAGCTGAAAGCACTGACAAGATCGTCAGCTCCAAGAAGGTCCTTGGTGTAGACGTCTCCAAGAGAACAGATAGCGCCCGATGCTCCCATGAACAAGGAAGCGTTGACCATCATCAGCCAGTAGGAATTCATCCACGGGTCCACAAAGAGACAGACGGCAGCAAGGGCGATCATAATGGCCATCATTGTCCGGAGACCCACCCATTTCCTGTCCACAATCGGACCTTGACCAAGCTTAAAAACGAGGTTCGCTACGCCGGCGGCTGCCGTAAATGTCACGGCATCCGGTCCGGAGAATCCTTTGGCGAGTGCGTGAGCAACGAAATAAATCACCCAAAGATCATTGACCACGCGATGGCATGCAAAAATGACCGTTGATTTCCAGAAGGAACACTTCAAGAAAACGTGGAACCCGAACGCCTGGTAAGACGAACTCAACGCCTTGCTGCAGCACGTGGAATCCGACATATTGGGCTGGTGCGCCTTTTCATTGGTGTTGATGTCATCCACGGACTCCGATTGGCCGCTATTGAGCAGTGTGTAGTTGCTTCCTTGTTCTGAATCTGTAGGGTCTTTTCCGATGAGAGCTCCACAAGGGACCAGATGTATGAAGATTGCACCTAGTAGCATCATGGCTCCACGCCAGCCATAGACGTCGAGAAAGAACTGACTAAGTGGAGCAAAAGCTACGAGGGCCAGCGAGTGCCCTGTCTGACCAAGGCTACTAGCGACAACGTAGTACGTCGTGAAATGGCGTCCGACCATTGCTCTGGTCAGAATGTTGGAAAAACTCAAACCGGATCCTGCAACAAATTCCCAACAAGGAGTAATTATTTTAAAACGTTATAAATTTGTGAGTCTAATTTGCTTGTTTCGAAATTAGGCTCAAAAGAATAGAGTGCAAGACGACTGTTATAATTGAAATGTATGCACAATTAGGATAGTTGTTTTAGGATGTCAGTTACTTTGTCCAAGTTCATTAACAGGATTTTGGAATGTATGCAAATTATAATTTCTATATTCATGAGATAAATGCATGTGCTTACTTTGTTTCTTTCATTTAACTCAATCAGTATAGACCATTTTATATACCAAAGTTACCAAACCATTTCCTTGGGTCGAACTCAGTGTGGTCCCCTACACGAAAAGCGCGCTATAATGCAGTCATTTAAAAGATTATACCAAATGCTGGTTTGAAATCAAAATTAATAAATGTCAATTTATCTGTTCATGAACTTTCCATTTTAAGGTAATTAAGTGGCACCACAGGAATCCCTGAATATTCATTCAGTTCCGCTTGATACCAAATTATATATTGACGGTCGGGTACGTAGATGGTTTATTTCCCAGTCATGAAATTCATTTTATTCATCGGTTTTTACTATTAAAACGAAAAAGAAATTTATACCTGAAAACAAGATTAGAATCAAAGCCAGTTGCACAACCGTCTTCGCCAGAGAAGCAGCAATGAGAGACCCACCAACCAGAAGCCCGCTCACCATAACAACGGCACGCGTTCCAAATCTTGCCTCAAGTGGTCCTGCAAATGGCCCTGGATAAAAAGTGTTTTGATATCATTCTTAAACTAAAGAAATGCATCCTGAGACTCAATAGTACAAGGAAACCATCGATGAAATTCGGTTTACACTTCTTGACGGCGCTTCAATTCAGCATCAGCTCGATTTGATAACAGGTCCGCTCAGGTCAGCCGCATCAAACCCATCCCATTCCATCCCACGCCATCCCATCCCATGCCATGCCATCCCAGCCCAGCCCAGCCCAGCCCAGCCCGGCCCAGCCCGGCCCACTCCCAGCCCGGCCCGGCCCAGCCCAGCCAAGCCCAGCCCAGCACAGCCCAGCCCAGTCCGGCCCAGCCCAGCCAAGCCCAGCCCAGCCCAGCCCAGCCCAGTCCGGCCCAGCCCAGCCCAGCCCAGCACGGCCCACTCCCAGCCCGGCCCAGCCCAGCCAAGCCCAGCCAAGCCCAGCCCGGCCCACCCCATCCCATGCCATGCCATGCCATACCATATCCCAGCCCAGCCCATCATGCCATCCCATCCCAGCCCAGTCCGGCTCACTCCCAGCCCAGCCCAGCCTAGCCCAGCCAGGCCCAGCCCGGCCCAGCCCAGCCCAGCCCACCCCACCCCACCCCATGCCATGCCATGCCATGCCATACCATCCCAGCCCAGCCCATGCCATCCCATCCCAGCCCAGCCCGGCCCACTCCCAGCCCGGCCCGGCCCAGCCCAGCCCAGCCCAGCCCAGTCCGGCTCACTCCCAGCCCAGCCAAGCCCAGCCTAGCCTAGCCCGTCCCATCCCGGCCCAGCCAAGCCCAGCCCAGCCCGGCCCACTCCCAGCCCAGCCCAGCCCAGCCCACTCCCAGCCCAGCCCAGCCCAGCCCAGCCCAACCCAGCCCAGCCCAGCCTAGCCCAGCCCAGCCCAGCCCAGCCCGGCCCACTCCCAGCCCAGCCCACTCCCAGCCCAGCCCAGCCCAGCCCAGCCCAGCCCAGCCCAGCCCAGCCCAGCCCAGCCCAGCCCAGCCCAGCCCAGCCCGGCCCACTCCCAGCCCAGCCCACTCCCAGCCCAGCCCAGCCCAGCCCAGCCCAGCCCAGCCCAGCCCAGCCCAGCCCAGCCCAGCCCAGCCCAGCCCAGCCCAGCCCAGCCCGGCCCAGCCCAGCCCAGCCCAGCCCGGCCCAGCCCGGCCCAGCCCACTCCCAGCCCAGCCCAGCCCAGCCCAGCCCAGCCCAGCCCAGCCCAGCCCAGCCCAGCCCAGCCCAGCCCAGCCCAGCCCAGCCCAGCCCAACCCAGCCCAGCTCAGCCCAGTACATTCCTGCCCAACCCATCTCAACTGTTCCGTGCCACGCCGTGGCCAGCCATGCCCAGCTCATGTCCAGCCTATGCCCAGCCTAGCCAAGCCCAGCCATGACCAGATATGTTACCTAATGACATGTTACCTACCCACGAAGTCGCAGACTCCGTTGATGAGAGCAATAACCCATCCAACTATCCAGGTTTGGGAGGCGAATTCTTCCTGTAAGACGGGCAGCATGACTCCAAGTCCCTTGGTGAGACCGGTCCACGCAATCCAAGAAACGTTCAAGGCGAGCACGGCGTACCATCCCCTTAGATCTCCGGTCGATACCATCTTCAAACTGTGAATTAGTAATAATGACAATAAAATCAACATGGAACCGGGTTTAGGTTTGTTTTTGCTTTTCCTTCTCATAGGACAAGGGATGCACATTGAAGTGAGTATCAGAAATGTGATTCTTTTAAAAATAGAAATTTCAAAAGTTGGGGGATCCTCAGGATCAGAGAGCCTAACCGAGGGTGCATATAAAAAGCATTTGCATGTTTGGTAACATTGCGAAAATGTCATGTTCAATAGTTTGTCTGGTTAAGTCTTTAGGCCTCAAATAAGAGCCTCATTGACTATCATCTCATACAGAGAATTGGTCTGGCAGGATTGCTCGCAGGAAATCTGGCCATATGACCGTCCGGTCTTATCTAACACTCACGTATCATGCAGGTAATACGTCTCATCTGACTCTCCCTGAGTAACCTCTCGTTAGACACATGGTCCGACCAGCGGTGCCCAAGGATCCTCCTCAGGGACCCAGTACCGAAGACATTGAGTAGCCTCCCCAGGCCCCCAGTCAAGGTCCATGTCTCACAGCCGTAGAGTAAGACCGGCAAGACCAGGGCCCTGAGGTACCGAATCTTTGTCCTCTTGCATAGATATCGCGAACGCCATACAGACCGGTCCCGTGAGTCACCCACAATCCCTATCAATCCGCTTGTTGACTTCGTGTTTGCAAAGAGATAGATTTCACTGCCAATATAAGGGAACCTATTGACCAATTCCACATTCTCACCACATACAGGGACTGACTGAAGTGCATCACCCGAAGATTCCAGCAGCTCCAGGGTCTCCGCAAAGGTATTAAATAGCATGATCGGTCGGCAAAGTTAGGGTCAGTATATAAATACCTGCATGACATCGCCGAACGATACTCCACAGACTGAATCCTCTACTGTCCTCCCCATGGCCCAGTCCACACACGTGTTGAAAAGTGGGGGCGCCTCAACCCTTCATTGACCCACACCAGTCGAAACTGGGAAGAACTCGGAGATTGAACCTCCACACCTCACATCACTCTTGGTACATGAGCATAGTTTGAACAGTAGAGTGATTAGAGTGTTCGGTACCCCGCGGAAACACAGAATCCACCTGAGGGCACCTCGATCCATTTAATGAAACGCCTTGCTGTGATGGATATAGGCTGCAAAGAACCTACTATATACGACACTCGCGCATACGCTCCGAGAGGACCCGCATGGCCAAAATACGGTCAATCGTTGATCTCTTTAGAGTGAACCCAGACTGCTCAGGTCACTGATATACTTAAAGCAAGTGAGGTCGAATCTTGGCTAGAAGAATGCCCCTCTTCCAGACAGATGGGATCTTGCCAGTGGTCCATACCAAACGTAGTATGTCATGCAACGCCCCAACTGCACTGCCCCCACCAGTTGCTGCATGAATACCACAGATCCCCGCCGCCTTCCCATTTTTCAGACTGCTCACCGCAGTCCTCGTTTCGAAGAGCGTAGGTGGATCACAGTTGATCGATGGGTCAGCAACCAATGGTGGATCCGAGATATTCAGACGGGTAGCTGATGGATCAGCACAGTACAACTGCTCAAAGTAGGGCCCCCTCACTTCAGACTCCTCCGTCACTCAACCTACAGCTCCCAGAGCTGACCGAGCTTACCCCCGAGACAGACATTAGACGAACGCACGAATCCCCGCGTAAGCAGCCCCAGAATCACCCGTGTAGGAGACTCTCGATCCGCTCACACACAGACCGTACATGCGCCTCCTAGTCAGCCCTAAGGGATCGCACGACCAAGCGCCCCAGCTTCCTCGCCTCTAGGTTGGCATTCAGTATAGCCTCCCAACTCTTGTCTATCAGTCTGAGCGTACTCCCAGAAACAAAGCTCCTCCTGGCCACTATTAGCTGCAAGCCTCTCGCCAGCAACCGACAGAGTGGTGGCCTTGAAGAAATTCCCGAGTGGACATTCCCCAAGCCGATCACGAAGCTCGCGCGCAAAATCATCCGCCACGGCTCCATCCCGAAGACGACTCACATCAAGCCTTGGCTTAGATGGAGCCAGCCTCCTGGTCTTGAGCCGCACCGAAGAGTTGCAACGAGCAAGCGGTGATCAATGTTGAGGAACTGTGCACTCCGAAAAACCCAACCCGGCAGTTCTGAAGAATCCTCCAACCACCGTCCACGAGAACATGATCGATCTCATTCGCAACAACGCCGGTATTTGAATACCAAGTCCAACCCTTTGCAATACAAAGAAGCCTATAGTGCCATTCTGACCCCTGATATACCATGGGGACCAAAACACGTCTCGTAGCCGACCCTGTCAGCACCGGAGGCATTAAAGTCTCCCATGAGAATTCTATGGTGCCATTGGAATTATTTGATTATGTAAGTGACGTTATAAACCAATTACCGTTGAAGTGAAGGCCGGGAGAGGCGTAGATAAAAGTACCAGTTTCACGTTGAAGTCAGCACCGATGCTTGCAGCTGTATGTTGTCGTGCAACACTATCGTATCAACTGTGCGTTGCCTTGCTGCATGTCAGCTGCTAGGTGACTGACCTACATTAAAATGAATGCCAGTGATTTATTTATTTATTTATTTATTTATTTATTCACCATTTCCAAGGGCGAAACAATTGCCAATTACCAAAAACAATATTACAAATGAACTAAAATATATATATTTATGGATATGATGAAAAATACATTTCTTGACAATAACTAACTTGATTGGGTTTTAGGAAATGCATCCGAGTGGTAAGAAATACCTTTACAACTATTTTGTCGTGGACATCGTGCTCCGTTACAATTATACATCGAGCGAGTTGAAGAAATAAACATTGTGGTCCTCAGATAGAATACAAGCCATCGCCAATATACACCACAATTGTTGTTCATGATTTTTGGTTCAGGAGGTAGAATTATGCAAATTAGGCTTGTTCTTCATCGGATGTAGATGACCACTGCATACTCAACACTGATCCTAAAAACCGATTTACTGAAAATGAATGTGTTTATATAGTCGATATATAATTATTGTGTCATCTCATTTGGCACATCAGAGCAGCTGTGAAAACGTGCAAAGAAGAATGTGGGAGATGTAATAGTTTTCTTTCCTCGTTTCCGCCGTCGATTTCACGAAATATATTTTGCATCAAATTTAATTGTTGTAAAGCAGAATGTGATGTCGCAATACAATGTACAAATCACTAAGGTAATATTGACAACTCAAAGAGAAAATCAATCTCAGCATTTCTGAAAATCAACCCCCTGATCGTTTACACTGTAGATCCCATGGAGATTTCTAACACACCGACCGCAAAGTATAGGATCAAAAATTCATACGTACACACACAGAATGATCGGCAACCGAACTGTTTGGTTGAAATGGCATTCGTTTACAGCACCCTGTTCCTAAACCTTCATCCCTTCACTCATTTATGTATTGGTTTATTCGCAAAATATCCATCCTAGCAAACAAACCTAAATTACAATAGATTTATAAATGTAAAAATAACTTGTGGTCATAAAAATAGAAGAAAAAACATGTGCCATAGAATACAAGAGACTAAAGGTAGTAGAAAATGGTTATATTTATTTATAGATTTTTATAGACATTCACTGTTTCTTTCGATATCCATTTTGATGACGCGACATTCAACATGCACGCAATGGAATTAAGTTTACGACATACTAAAACTAAACTATCGACTCCCTGCAAACGTTGATGTGAATGTGACTTATTTTCACAGTGACAAACAACATTCAAAATTCCAAAAAACTAGGAATTGAATTCTAACAGACCATGGGTTGCTTAGTAAAAGAAGAACATTATTTGATTATGTAAGTGACGTTATAAACCAATTACCGTTGGTTGATGTGATGGCCGGAAGAGGCGTAGATAAAAGTTTTACGCTGAAGTCAGCACCGAGGCCTGCTATATGTTGTCGTACTCCGTCACAACAGTGCACAATTTTCAACACTATCGTATCAACTGTGCGTTGCCTTGCTGCATGTCAACTAAAATGAATGCCAGTGTTTTTATTTATTTATTTATCTATTTGTTTATTTATTCACCATTTCCAACGGCGAAACAATTGTATTATACATGCACGATACGTGTAGTAGTGGTAGTAGTGCAGTCAAGCATGTAGAAGGAAAGGACACCCAGCAGTATACGTGGTCTAAACTCAACTCTTTTATTCCACTAAAAACGGGCGCATTTATAGTGCCTTCGGCACAGTACTAATTTACATAATTATTAACATAATTAACATAACAGTGGATACCACATATTCCCTTCACGTTTTAAAGATGATGTCATCTTATTTTGTAAATATTTTAAATCAATTATTTAATTGTTTAACTATACATTTCTCTGAATTAATTGATGAAAAAAAAAACAATTAATACACGTACCTATTCTTGCCCCTGACTTTTAGCTTAATGTACGTTAGTTCGTGAATGATACAGTTTGTTTTTTATTTCTGCATGTTTTCCGATTCACTTCTTACAAAATTAACAGTTGTTCTTCTTACTTTCTTTACTTTCACCTTGTACATTTCAAGTGCCAAATAAAACTACAACAGCTTATAACTTTAATACATAACATAGTCTTGCATCCACTTTGATTTTCGTTTCACTATTTCACTGCGCCTTAACTGTTGTTCTACCTCTACTGGTTTCGAAACTTGTTTTACTGGTGTTTAACTGTTGCTCTTCCCCTTCAGGTTTTGAGTCTGGTTTACTGGAGTTTACTTGGGGTTTATCACTACCTTCCATGTCAAAATGAAGTGTGAAACCGTTTTCTGCTGACCTAGCACGTATTAGTTTGCTTACATTCCATGTTCTGTTATCACTTGTAACATAAGTGTGGGAACTGACTTGATTAGTTATTCTGATTGGATCTGAATATTTCCTGTCACCTTTCATCACAATACCTGGTTTCTTTACTCTTACCCAGTCTCCAACATGGAACTTCACAACTTTGACATTTCTCTTCTTGTCACCATACTTTTTGTACTGTGATTGTTTAGCTTTGACTTTATCTCTGGTTTTGGATTTTACCTCAGTTAAATTTGGAACTGGCCTTTTCAAACCCAAAATGTTTAATTTTGTTCGCATGTGTCTACCATGTAAAAGAATACTAGGAGCAACTCCAGTAGTGGCATGTGGTGTCGCTCTGTAAACAGTTAAATATTCATACACAGTAGCTTTAGGGGCGGTCACACAGGCTTTCCCGTCTGTATCAAGTCTGTATCGCGGGTAGAATTTAGAGGTTTGTTTCTGTTGATAGCATTTTGGATAGCGTTTTTCAGAACCCCGTTAAATCTTTCAACGGCCCCATTGCTTTGTAGTAGGGAGAGAATCCCAATGCTTGCCCAATTGAGCTTTCGATGTTCAAGTCTGGGCTGGGCATAATAAAAAAAATCGGAAAAAATTGAAAAAATTTAATAATATTATTTTATACTGGGCATAATAAAAAAATCGGGGAAAAAATGAGAAAATTAAATAATTTTATTTTATATTATTATAAATAAGATGGAACAAAACAAAACAATAAAACATACATACTTTGTAACTGAAAAACATGATCTATATAAAAACGCAGATAAAAGTGAATATAATCATTATGGGTTGTTTAATGAGAAAAAATTAATAATAAATCCAGTGATTAAAACTTCACAAGAAGTAGTAGAATGTGCTAAATCAAAAATTACTTATAAACATGATGATAAAGAATGTAATTTAATTTTTATGTTACCAACAAATTTTTGTTTTGGAATAAATACAATTAATACTTTTGGTGAAGAAAAAAATCCAGACAACACAACTGGCTATCAAATTGTATATAATTTACAAAATGATTGTGATGAAATTGTTAAATACTTTGATAAAATGAGATGTACAGTAACTAAATATATTGAATCTGATAAAGATAAAAATATACCAAAAATAACCAGAACTATGTATATAAACATGGGAAAACAAAGTGTTAAACCAATTTATGATGATAAAAACAAAAAAATGTATATTAAACTTAAATCATATGGAAAAGGAAATCAATTAAAACAATATACAAAATTGTTTGATTCTAAAAAGAAAAAGATTGATAACATCGATGAATATATGAATAAATCATGTAAAGTTACACCTGTTCTCATCTGTAATGATATATTTTTTGGTTCTCATGGAAATAGTGGATTTGGTGCAAGTATCAGATTTAAATTAGAACAAGCTTTTATTAGGCAATATGAAACTATACAAATCCCCACTAATGTCATGTTTGATATTGAAGATATTGATGACTAAATCTAGAATATAAAAAAGAAAGCCAAAAAAAATAACAAAAAAATTATCATTTTTATTTACACACTAAATTAAGCCACATCCAAATTAGGATGTGGCTTTTTTTTTACGTCGTATGCATGTACACTACTCATATGCACTTGACAATGCACTAAAGGTTATTTACCTTAAGTGTATACACAACACTCGCTTGAAAAAAACAGCCATTCAATGTCACGCGTGGTTGTCCCCAGCGTAAACAGGGTTTTTGTTATTCAAATTTCATTCATGACTGAACGTAGTGTAAAACGCTTAGTCATCCGCTGACACAAAGGTTAAATTCCTAAAAGCGCTCGGGTTTGTTATTGAAATATAACACATGACTGAACCTGTGTAAACCGTCACAATCACAGTCAAACACCCCTCAAAAAATAGACTCGTCCTTTGTGTCGTCATCGTTGTTATTGCACCATTTCGAGTATAATATATATCAAATTAAAAAACCATTTTCAGTCGGGGCTGGGAGGATAGCTCAGTGGATAAGCTCGGCGGTTTGCAACCATGGGGTACCGGGTTCGACGCACGGTCTGTAAAATTGAAATTAACATAACAAAAAATATGAATAAAAAATAGAAAAAGAAAAAATGTTTCTCGTTGAATATTTGATGTGGGTATTTAATAAGAAACATAAAAAACAATATCCTGACATAAAAAAACATGAAAAAAAAATAGAAAAAGAAAGAAAATGTTTCTCGTTGAATATTTGGGGTGATATTTAATAAGAAACATAAAAAACAATATCCTGACATAAAAAAACATGAAAAAAAAAACCTTTAAACTTTGAACCCGGTACCCCAAAAAAGGGGGTCAACAGTGTTGTTGACCCTCTTTGATGAGTTTAAGGCATAGACCCCGGCCCCTTTACACTCTTTATAAAAACGCCCACGCATTGTGAGTAAAGTATTAGGTGAAAAACAATGATTGAAAAAAAAAAAAAAAAAAACATTATTTTTTTTTAAATATAAATGGATGAGATAGATATGTGTAACCATAACATCATTATCGATGAGGCTAAAGATGAGTATTATTGCAACAAGTGTGGATTAATTATAGGTTATAGTCTCATGGATTATTCTACGGAAAATATTAATGGAAAGTATAATCAGAGATTTTTCTATAAAAAAACAAAGGCTTCTATAGTAAAAAAAGTCTTTGATAAATTAAACATTCAATACCAAATGTGTGACCTTAAACTCGTCGAGTTTAAATTAAAACAAATATTAAAGGGAAAAATATCTAGGGGTCATCCACTCAGGTCGTTAATGGCAGTATGTTATCTAAAAAACATTTTAAACGTAACCCAAGAAACAGTACAAAAGTTATTTCAAGTAGAATTAAAATATTTTAATCAAGCGTTAAAAAGATACAACGAAACTTTTAAAGAGGAGGAGCCGTAGGGCTAACTCTCGCTTGACTTTCTTTATAACTCGGAGGTTTACTCTCCTCGTTTTTAAACGACTTTGTCAAACTTAAACTTAATTTCCAAGTTTTTTCATAAGCTCTTTTTTTTCTTTGGCGAGTAAATCACTCGCCATCGCTTTAGCCTTTTCTTCAACTTGTCGTTCAAATTCAACTTTATTTAAATGTTTAGCTTCTTCTAACTTTGTAGAAGTTTTTAATCTTATTTTTTCTTTCAAGTCGTTAAATTTTTTAAGTTCTGACGTAATTAATATAAATTCTTCGTGAGAAATATCACCATCTTCGATGGCTTTTGACACGTATTCATCTATCGTGTTTAACTTTGCATCTGCTAAAATTTTAATCTGATCGTGTTTTTTACTCTTTACCGTTAATTTTTTGCTTGCGTATTTAAGTACCGCGTAAAATCCAAAGGCACCTATGCTAGCCCCCTCTAAGACTAAGCCAATTGGGGCACTAATAACACCCATTAATGCGGGGATCCCTATCGCGGCTGCAGTGACCCCCAGTACTTCAACCCCGTGCTCTACATATTGAATCGCAGAGATCCACCTTTTTAACTTTTTAAAAGAAACCTCGCGCGAGTTTCTTTCTTTACAGATTAGAGATTTAATATCTTCAATTTTTTGAAGTCGATAAATTTTAGTTTCGTCTTTAATATCATCACCGCTGTTTAAGTTTAGATCAGGATATAAAGGTTTTATTTCATTTACATTTACGGTTGCCATATTTTTAATATATAAGCGTTTTTAAATTATTTCACATTCGATTAAAATCCCCGCGCCTTTGTTATTGATGATTTTTCCTTCCTCGTTTTTAATTGAAAAGGCAAGTTTATTAATTTTACCGTTTTTTAATGTTTTCCCAACGTGAGTTTGGTTTGTTTGGCTTGTGTGATAAAATGATAACATATTTGAAGGAAACCCGTTGTAAAAATTATCACTCGTGTTTAACTGCTCGCAATGAATAAACGTAATGTTAAATGGGTTAATATCGTAATCACCCTTATAAATGACATTTGGGATTAACCTTCCTTTGGGTAAATTGAGCAAATTAGAAACTTCTCGATTTAAACGTAGATTAAGGTTTATATCAGTGACCCTTAAGGTCACCGTTTTACTTTCTCTATAGACTTTAAAGCTCACACCAGGTATCGCGTTTATCAATGACTCGAACCAATCGATACCATAAAATCCAGGTAAAATAATGATGCTTCCTGATTTGCCCTCGGGCAAAGCCGTAACCTCACTCACCGGATGTAGCGCATTTACGATTGGCTCTTTATGTCCTAAAACAACGAGGCTGTTTTTAATTTGTGGTAAACGCATATTTTCTGTTTTTTCTTGATTGTCATTGTTGTATCCATATCGAAGTAAATCTGCGGCTAATACTTGACCTTCTATGATATATTCTATTCTTTTATTTAATAAATGTATTACATAGTTAACTTCATTTTGTAATTCATCATCAAGTCTATCCCTAGATGATTCTAGGGTTTGTTTTCGTTGTCTTAGGACCTGTATTTCTTCTTGTATTTTTATTTCCACTTCGTTAAGAATTCCAGTATCATATCCATCAAACATCTGTTTAATAATGCGTGTTATGATTTCTTCTCGGCTTTGTTGAATTTCTTCGGTTGTCATCGATAAACGAAATTGATTCATTATCTCAGGGGTCAGTTCTAATGGCTTTGTCTGTGGTTGTGAGCTTTCATCAGTTTGTCTATTGTCTCTAGGCCTACCGTTAGTATAAGCGGGTTGCCCATCTATATCTTTTTCCCAAGTAATCTCACTAGATTTAGTTATGTTAAAATAGCCTACCGTAAACACGAGATTTTTAACGCGAATTTGTTTTGAGCCATCTAAATTATCAATCACCTCTTGCAATTTAAACGTTTGTTCGTTTTTTGTCAAATAAAATGTGTGTTGTATTCCGCTCATTCTTACTCTACTTTTATTATAAAAAGACTTATATTATAAATGGGAAACTCTTTAGGCGCTTTAGCTATTATCGTCAATAAAAATCATACTTTTTTTGTACAATTTAAAGATATGTCAACCGCGTATAAATTACCACGCGTTAAAACGGACGAAGCAATCGAACGATGGCAAACTAACCCTTTGTCCTTTTATCAAAACCAATTCAACTTTGCGATTTATTGTGCCACGACCGCGTGTGGAGTAGGTCTTGACCTCCTCCACAATAAAAACCAATATATTTCATCGCTGTTTCATTTTCACGTGTATTATACTATACGAAAAATATTTTATAATTTGGTAGCACCTATACCTGGTGATGATGTATTTAACGCGTTAAATAACCGTTATGATACGAGAGCTTTTACGGACACGTGCCGCGTATTTGGCATCGATCGAAGCAAGTCTTTTAAACAAACGAGAGATACGACCTCAAATGGCTTGGGTACTGCTTTTTACTACAATTCGGGGTCGGTTCCAGTGCCGGGGAAAAACTATGACCCCCACGACTTGGGTGTAAACTACGGTACGTATGCAGGCTCAACTTTTATGGGATTTGGTTTAATGGATCCACCAAAAGGATCGGGTCACGCGAGTACCTATACGGTCACTTACCTTGAACAATCCAATAATGTTTTAGGTGCTTGGACAGACTTTATTTCAAAGACGAGTTCTTTTACCGATGTTGGAATTACAAAAATTAACGAATCGATTAGGGCTTACGTGTACGCGCTTTTAGGTGCACAAGCACAAACAAAAACCAGTGCATTAACCCCGGGAACCGGTTTAGATGCACAGCATCAGTTTGTTACCATCGTAGAAAGTCTTATTAATAGCGAACCAGATTTAGAGCAGAGTATCAATCAATTTCAAGATTCACTGCAGTATGCTAAAACTCCACTCAACTTTGTCGTAAGACCCGGGCTATACCTCATTCCATCAGATATGGATTTAAGGGTAGGCATACACGATGGTTACAATAATAACTTGCAAATTGCACCTTTAACCGCTAAACCGGGATTTCAACCAACCTTAAACGCTCCGATACAAGTTGATGACTTTGATCCTCAGCCAACCCTTGAACCCAAACCCACTCAAGAACCAACAGAAGAACCTACACCACGTTTATCACCTATACCTAAAACCTCAGAGTCAAATCCTAAAGCATCTTTAGACATTCATCAAGATGAAAAATTATCTTTAACGATAGGAACAGTTGCAATCATTGCGATAGGAGTTTTAGTCTACAAAATTTTGACTTAGAAAAATATAAATATTTAAACCAAAAAAAATACCCCCAAGCTCAAAAGAGCTTGGGGGTTATTTTTTTTTTTATTATTTTGTTAAAAAACAAAACTACCAATTATTTTTAATATAAGCAATAATTAAAGCACCTGCACCTATAAATAAAGCCCACACGTGTTCCGCTAGCCAGCCAACTGATTTACTTTAAACATTTAGTAACCAACTTATGACGCTACCAATGACCCCCGGCAGCGCACCTAATGCGGCTAACCCTAATTTTTTCAAAGCGTTTCCTAAGTTTTCCAAGTGCTTGTGTACCCACTCTTTAATGCCACCTCCTGATGGTGGCTCAGGTTTAGGCGCGGGTGGCTCTGGGTTTGGGATACCTACGCCTCTAACGGCTGCTACCACCGAGCTTACCAGTGTGCTGATGGCCATAGAAATTGCTGCTAAAATACTCGCGATCGTGACACCTTGCTCTTTAAATAAAAATTTAATTTTTTCTCTAAGCGTTACATCGCTGTCTAACATTATATTGATTGTTTCTTTGACGCGATTGATTTGAGATTTTATTTTATCTGATTCTCTAATGATATTATTAGACCTTTCTCGTATTTCAATGTTTATATTTTCTAACTCTTCTGTGAGTGATCCTATTTGTTCTTCATCTTCTGCTTTTTTTGCTTCGTTTAATTCTTTTTTAACTCTTTCTTTTGTCTCATTTAACTCAGTTAGCTTTGTTTGTTCCAATAATAAATTTGCTTTAAGCGATTGTAATGTTTTGTCTAAACCGCGTAGCTCTCTGATATTAAATTCACTTTGTTCATCAATGTTGGTTTCTTGTTCAAGTTCTCCTATAGCATTAATCGTTTGATCAGCTGCTTGTGATAAATCTTGTAAGGGTATGTTTTCACTTTGAATATGAGTTAAAGATGTACTTGCTTGTTGAAGCGCTGTGCTTGCTTCTTTGCTGCGTTTTGATGTTTTAAAACCAACAATTCCTAAATCGTCTCGCATAAAAAGAGATCTATATTTAATTCCTTTATCTTTTGTTCTAGAATATATTGTATTCACAGAAGCAATTTTTTTATGATCATTTTCCAACGTTAATTTTATTTTAATTCCATCTTTTTCGTAATATATTCCATCCTTTTCAAATCTAAAGTTTTCGTGTTGAATTAAATCGGAAGTTTTATAACCTTCACTTCTTATGCTAGCATAAAAATTATCAATGTACTGATTTTGAATTTGAAACGCTAGAAAAACATTTTCACCATTACGAAGAGCTCTTGATTCCTCTTGTTGTTCTTGTGTATCACCACCTCGTAAATTATTTAATCGAGCTTGATTTTCTTCAGAATCGAGTTCGGTATTATCATAAACGGGGTTGTTAAATTGTTGATCGTCTCTATCTTCTGTTTCATTTAACATGGGATCATTTTCTTGATAATCAAAATCATCCATCTTTAATTATTTATTATATACACATTTTAAACTGTAGGTTTATTTATAATACTACCCGGTAAGATTCCCTGTGTGACCAGCCACTGTTGCGTTGCTAAAGAACCTCCGACTAATGCGGTTAGTTTAGCCGCATCTTCTACGCTAAGCCTATCTAAATCAGGCGATTTAATTTTGAGTAATTTTTTACTTACCATCGAATATCCCATGGTTAAAAGGCTTAACACTGCACCATGATAAACTGTGTTTGCTATTCCGTTTATATCAATATTTGTATTTGCCATTCTTACTATATAAGTTTTTAAAATTTAAATTAGTTCCCCTTTTTTAAAGATTGATAAAAGGGAAAGCCAATGGTGACTGCTGCTATTAAAACACAAATATAAACTGCGACGGCAATATCATTTACGGTTGTTTCATCCATTTTTAATATATAAACATTTAAAAAATCAATCCATTAAAAGTTCTTCGGGTTGACTCTGTGGTAGACTTGGTTTTGTTATTTGAATAGGTTTAGAGTTTTCTGGTGATTTGTTTAATGATTTATACAATAAAAAACCTATACCGCCTACTAAAATTAAACCGCCAACATAAAGTAATCTCGAATCAGGGGTATTTTGAATAATCTCCGACTCTCTCTCTTCTGTTTTCATTTTAGCTAATTGCTCTTTCATTTTTTTTATTATGTTCTGCCAGGCGTTTACCTTGTTCAACGCGTTTAGCGTTTTTAGGTTTTACGGTTTGTTTTTTAGTTACTTGGGTCACTGGGGTTGTTGGTATCGGTGTTGGTGCTGCTGGTGCTGTTGTTGGGGGTGCTGTTGGTAAAGCTTGCTCCTTCTCCTGATGCATAGTTGTCATTTGAATTATTTATTATATAAGTATTTTTATTTGTTGTGGATTTGTTAAAGTTTAAATGTTTTGTGGTAATAAGTGTTGCTATCAAAGGTGATAGATAGACACCATATTTGTAACAAACCTCGCTAAGTGCATAAGCTAAGCTATTACTAATGATAGGATCGTTATTTAAATCATTGGTTAAATTTTCCTCAGAATTTAAGCTAATTCTAATTCCTAAAATATCAGCCGGAGTTGCTAAACCTATAGCTCGTGCATACAAACTCAAAATTGAGTTACCCACTGTAGCTACCACTTCTTTACCGAATTTAACTTGATACCGGTTAAATAATTTTTCTTGATCTGCAGGTGTTAGTGCTTCTATGTCTTTGATGGTGTATTCTTTGCCAAAATATTTTTTTGAATCACCTGCTGCAACTATTCCACAAAGTCGATCTTTATAACTACTGTCGTTTGTTGTTGAAGGTGTATTTACATCGCTATTTATAATTGTTGTCAAGTCGTTCATTTTACTATATAACAACTTATAAATTTTGTTAAAGCAAAATAAATTATAACATAAGTAGCTTAAGTTTAAAGTGATAACAAACTTAATAATAACATCAACGTATTGTAGCATTGGTGTTTTTTATTTATAACAAAATTAAAAATTGCTATAAATAACTTGATAGTTAGTTATTAGCAAATTTTTAACAAAATACAACAAATGATAACAAAAATTAGGTTGTTAATCAAAAACTTGATATGAAACTGGAGGTTCTGTGTTAATAACCAATTTACTATATTTTTTATCGCACAAATGTTTTTTAATTACGTCTCTTTTTTGATCACACACAACATCATTTTCATCTAATGCAATATCAAAACTCGTTTTATCTTTTGTATAAAACATCGCAACCCAACTTGTATTCTCACGATAGTCTTTTAAAACCGAATTATACTTTTGTGTTAATAACCAACAGCTATGGTTATAATGCCTCCCAGAAAAAGCGATTTTGCTCAACGCACATGTTTTTTTCCGATATTTTATTTCCTGCTGACTCGAACAATCATCTATGATAAATAATGTTTTTATTCCATCTAAAATATTTTGATACAAATCTAGGGCTTCATTTAAAGTTATTTTTTCAAAGTCTAAATCACACAAATATACATTTTCATCCATTGATATCCAAAGCCTCGATAAATAAGTTTTATTTTTAAATAAGGTCGGGCAAATGACCACGATCGATTCAAATTTATCACGATATTCGGTTTCCAATAAATCTAAAATCCATTTAGTCTTTCCCGAGTTTGTTTTTCCTACAATTAAAGCACAATGACAAGATTCCATTTATTTTAATAAGCTTTTAAAAAACTAAATTCTTAAAATTTCCATCCTCAATGGTTAATTGCGCATCCATGACTAAAAATACAAACATCGTTAAATCTCCCGCTGTTTCAGCCTCTCGAGTCATCTGAATCTGAATTCCTCCTCCGTCGTTTAAACGTCTTCCACTTCCGTGAGCACTATTATCATCAGTTGAGCGAAAATCTAGCCACAGGCCGTATTTATCTTTATAGTAGTCAGCCATTTCTAGACCCACTAAATTTAAATCTTTTACAATCGATTGGCCATTTTCGGTATCACTATCACCAAAAAATTTATTAACTTCTTGCCAGTGCTGATACTCAAACATACCTTGAGAGTAAAGTTGATTGGGTTTTCCTTCAACCGTAATGCTGGTTTTGCTAATGTGGGGGTTGTAAAATCTTTGAGGGTTTTTTACCGTTGGATCTCTAAATAAGATTAAAACGCCTTTGAGACTTTTAATCGGTTGATTAATCATAACGTTCCATAAGGTATCTGATTTGTTGATCGATCTTGTTTCTAAATTATGTACGTGATCAAAAAGATAGTATTTCATTCGTTTGTTTTTTAGCTCTTGTGTCAAATCTCGGTTAGTGACGACTTCGTATTCAAGCGTTAAATCTGAAATTGAATATTGGGCACTTGTATCCGAGCTATTAACGACTTTATCGTGATCGTTAAATGTTAATTCATACGTTAGGGGCTGCTTTAGACTGCTAGGATAAAAAGGATGATGTGCCGTTAAAAGCTCAATATCTAAAGGAATACAATATCGATTACCAAACGCGTCAGCGATAGCTTTATCTTTTCCGCTATTATTTTCAGCATTAGCATCTGCCGTGCCTAATCTTAATTTTGTGACGTTTTCTTTTTCAAGGCCTACATAAGCCATATTTCGTGTAATGTAGGGGTGCAGCCAGTTATCTTTAAAATTGTGAAAGACATCCGCATCGCGATAACTCACGATTGTGTTACCTTGAAGCCTAACATTGATTTCGCGTATTAAGTTACGACATAAGTTGTTAAACACCGTTCGATCACCATCTGACCCTCCATCTAACTCGAGTTTAAAAGCGAGTTTAGAAGTACCGGGTACGATAACATCGTCGGGTCCTAATTGCGGAAACTTAACGATGAGTTTTTGACCAGCCGCAATCGTGCTTGGATTATGAGTGATTGACACTTCTCTTCGTTCACCTTTAATGGCTTTAGGGATTTTAAGACGCCTCATTGGGTTTAGTTTTTTACCGTAATGATTCATAGTTCAAAATAGTGTGTTTTTAATATATAAGGTTTTTAAATTAGTATAAATAAAAAGATGGCAGGAATAGCAATGATGGTTGGCGGGGCAGTAGTAAATGCGTTAGCGTTTACCGGTAGTAACTTTTTATTTAGCAGTTTATCAAAACAACAAATTGACAAAGAACGAAAAAGACACGACTTAGCATTAGAAAAATTAGCGCGAGCCAAAGAAGATTGGGAACAACAACGCGTTAAATATCTCGATTATTTGAATAAACGTATGGTACAACAAAAATTATCAGAAAGAACGTTTAGTAACGTAAACGAAGCGCTTAGAGTGTACAGCGAAATAACGGGTGAAAATTACGATTTAGAATTACCACCTAAACCAAAACTTAGTGACTTTTATACTCCGAGTGATGATCAACAAATTAGAGAACTCGTGTGGGTATTAGGTGGTACAGCCGCAGTGGGATTCTTCATTTATAGATATGTATAAAATAAAAATGAGTGAGTTAAATAAAAAACAAAGAGAACAGCTTTCAGGTTTGTTTTACAGTCCTAAAGGTTATTGGAAAGGTGAGGGTGCTGTCACGCATTTGCATAAAAAAACGGGGGTTGATAAACAAAAAGTTAGATCTTGGTTAAAAAAACAAGCCGTTTGGCAAATTTATTTACCACCTCCCTCATATGTACCCAGGCCGACGGCAATGTCGAGTGATTGGTTAGAACCAAATTACGTACATCAGTTAGATATATTATACTTACCCTGGGATCTAGTTAAACAAAAAACGTTTAAATACGCGTTGACGGTCATAGACGTGGCGAGTCGGTATAAAGAGGCTGAACCCATAACTTCTAAAGTTGCCGGTCAAGTGAAAGACGCGATTATTAAAATTTACAAGCGTTCGCCTTTAACGTGGCCTAAATTAGCGCAAATCGATGCTGGAACAGAATTTAAAGGAGATTTTAAAAAGTTGTTTCAGTCTCATGGCGTAGAGATCAGTGTAGGTGTGCCGGGTGTGCATCGATCGCAAGGAGTGGTCGAAAGATTTAACCGAACCTTAGCCGAAAGATTATTCGGTCATCAATACGTGCAAGAAATGCTTGATCCGCAGGCGAGAAACGTCGAATGGGTGGTGAGGTTGCCCCAGGTTATAAAATCCCTCAATGAAGAAACAACACGATTGATTCGAGATTCAAAAGATAAAGAAATCACTCCTACGCAAGCGATCAAGTTAAAACGGGTTAAACAATTACCCTCATCACCACAAAAAACAAACGTTAGTGATCTTCCGACTAATGTTTTAGTTCGTTATTTATATCAACCAGGGGAACAAGAAGGAGGTACGGTGAGGAGGGCTACCGATCCCATATGGAGCGTTAACATGTATCAAATTGAAAAAAGAACGAGTCAATTTAAAATCATGAGTGGTAAAAAAGTTACTACAGGTCCTACGCTTTATTACTTAAAAGACGGTCCCAAACGATCGTTTGTGAAAGAAGAACTTCAAATCGTTCCAGATGACACCGAATTGCCAGAATCTTGATATTTAATTTTTTTATTGCCAAATGCTAAAGTATTGATTCCATCGAATAAAATATATCTTTTTCCATCATAAGGACTCAATGAAGTTTTGGTTTTCACTTGCGTATAAATTTGATGTTTGTTAGATTGAATTATATTCATTTGATGTTCTTGAGATTTTTTATTTTGTAAACAATTATAAAAATTTTCAAAGTTAATATTTTTTTCAGTCACGGTTTTTGTTATACCTTTAATTTTTTTAACCTCTTTATCATCTTGTATTAAGATCACATACATTTTTGATCTTAAACAAATGGCTTGTTTTACTACTTGGCCACCGTATTCATCTTTCATTTTTCCAATTACTTTTTTGTTTTTAGGGTCAAATAAAGGGTGAGTGGGTGAATAATTAGATAGATCGTAAAGTTCTGAGTCTCGTTTAATATCCTCGTAAACATCATCGGTTTTAACGATCAATAATAAACTATCGGTATCGGTATACATGAGATTTATGTTATCGTTATATTTTTTCTTCAAGTGATTGTAATAAAAGTCGTACATAAAAGATTTGCTTAAATCTAATATACTCACTCCACAATAGATGGGTTTATTTAAATACGTTTTTTCTTTGTACCTTTCAAAGAAACCTATATTAGAATCTGTAAATTTAGTTGATGTTTTATAATTAGATTTGGATGCTAGTTTTAATATTTTTTTTATCGATAAATCGCTATCATCGTCTATAATAATATTTCCATCTATTCTATTTCGAACATTTTCCATTGTTTTACCAAAAACGGAATTGTTCATGAGTTTAAAAAAATCTTTTTCAAAATCTGATTTGGCTATTTTTCTGAGTTGTGTATTTTTATCGATGTAAGACCGCATCCACGGTTTTTGCTTAAATCGTAAAACACGATGTACGCGTGTGAGTTTTAATCCTAGTTGTAAATACAGTTTTAACGTTTTATAATGAATGACATATTTTTTACGAGGTCCTAAATGAGCGATGAGTCTGTCATCTCGCGAAGCTTTTTCTCCGCTAGATAACAATTCTTTTTGATAAGGGCTCAACCATTCAGCCGATACGGTTATGTTCTCTGGGGCTAAGGGTAAGTCGTTGTGTAAGTCGTGAAGCTCTTTAGGATAGTCTAGATCTACTTCCAACATAAATCCGTAGTCGTTGTCATCGGCTAAACCTAAAATATGATCGACCGTAAAGTTAGCGACTTGGTAATCGGTTAACCATTTAAAATCGGCGTAGGGTAACGATTGACTCATTGCCCAACCGTATAAATTGTTCGCATCTAAATAAAGTAAATAAGAAGATTCTTTTTCAGGATCGTAATCTTTTAAATATTTATTGTTGGCTTTGTGATGCCTACAACTACCCACGCTAGAATAACCACCTCTTTTACCTTTTTCAAAAAATAAATATTGTTCGATATCGGTTAAAAGTTCTAATTCTATTTTAGAATGCAGCAACAAAGCATCCCAAGACAATCCCGGTGCCGTGAGATATTTCGCTGGATCTAAACGATATGTTTTCTTACAAGTGGTTCTAAAGTTTTGAAACACATCGGCGAGTAATAACGTATCCGTGGTCACGTATAAGTCGTGATAATCACCTAGAGTTTTACAGTTGAAAGTTTTCCAAACCAACTCCGCGTGAGTATATTCTTCTCGCGTAATACCTTTGAGTTTTATCTTACTATAAAACTTTTCAATGGGTGGTAATTGAGTTTCTTTAAATCTATCAAAGAAATCCATATATTCGTATGGATAACACCCCTTTTTTAATAAAAGATCAACATCATCCGTATTATAATCTTTAAAATGTTTTCTAAATAAATGAAATGCGTCTTTAGGGCAAGCAGCGACTAATTTTTCTAAGGAAGAGTTCATAAAATTTAACGAATCTATAAAACGGAGTTGACCTATACTAATACTTATGTATATTTCCGAGTTTTGAGGAATACAAAATATATTATCGAATACGTTTTTTTCCTTTTGGTAATAATTTAATATACTTAAAACCTCTTTTAGTTTATCGATTTTAACATTTATTTTTTCATTGATTATTTTTAGTTTTTGATTAATTAGTTTTATTTTTTCTCTATTACAACGTTCGCTTTTGTTTGCTTTTTGGTTAATTTTTATATTAAGTTTCTTATCGAATGTAATTCCGTATTTTTCTTCAAACGTTTTTATTTTTGAATTATCACCTTTTCTTATATTTCGACGAAACTCGTTAAAAATTTTACGTTTTTCTTTTATGTATCTAATTTTTTTGCGGAGTTTTATTTCTTGCGTTTCGAGTTTTTCTTTATACGCTTCGATTTTTTCTATACGCGTTTTGATTTTTTCTATACACGTTTCACGTTTTTTTATTTTATTATTTAACGTTTCGACGTAAGCGCTTACCCCCTGCATGATCAAATGACCGTCGTAATTTTTAAAATTGTGAAAAATAACCGGTATTTGTGTTCGATTTGTTATTTTAAGTTTTAGGTTACAATGTGCATGTGCAACTCCTCTAAATTTACCCGTGATGTGGCAGTGATCTCTAACTTTTCTAAATTTATTAATTTTTTTACCGCATTCTAAACACAAAAAATCTGTATAACCTTTACTGTTTGTGACCGCGTTTTCTTCTTTTTCGGATTTGGTTTTGGGTTCACGAGGTATCTCACAATTACAATATAAAACGCTAGTTTGATATATTTCCTTTTCACAAATCCAACACTCGTTACTCATCATTAATGATTCGTCGATCTCTTCAATCGGTATAGGATTATTAAATATTTGTTTAATTTTACGTTGTTCTTTTAACAATGAATTAATTAAATGCTCGCTAGCGTTACACCCTCTATAGGTTTTTTGCTTCATTAGTTTTCCATCAAATCTTACCACAACATAAGAATAACCGCTGGGTTTATGAACGCTCAACTTTTGAGTTTTTTTCATCTTTTCTACATTGTATTTTTCTAAAATACATTCAAAATCCGCGTAAATCACAAACGGTGCATCTTGAAAATTTTTAAAGTTTTTAAATTTTAAAATATTTTTATCTTCTTCTGGAAGGATGACTCTTGAAGGATGAACGGTTAATCCTTGACATATTTCATCGTGAATTTTTAATTTTTGCGGTGTATAAAAATGCGATAGACATCTGTAACAAAAATATAATTTATGCCCATCTTTACATGTACCATTGCTGAATAGGGCCGAAAAATTCTTAATCCAACCATAGTGACTTTTTATTATTTTTTCTCCTTCTTCTTCTACCTCTCTAGTAAATAATAATAGATTTATGTGAATGTCGTTTGTTTCTTTAGAGATATGTAATGGATAAGGAAATTCTTCTTTTTCATCATTACAATCTAACCCAAACACGTTAATATTTAAATTATTTTGTTTTTCTATTTTAGAAATCTGCTTTAAGGGTGTTGGAAAATCTATACCGGTAAAGTCTAACCCATCATTTAACTTATAAGTACTGACTCTTTCATCGTGAATTCTGTATTTCGGGTTATTTTTTTTCTTTTCTTTGATTTCATCCTTGTATAACCCTAACGCAGATCTGATAGCCCATCTAATGCATTGATCGTCGTCATTTTGTACGCTAACAACAGCCTTTTTATGTTTAATAAATGGCGTAAGTTCAATATATGAACTACCAGAAACATTGGTATATTTAATAAAGTTCATATAAAACGCTAATATTTTATTTAAAGTTAAACCCGAGGGTCCAAAATCTGTTGATTCCACTACATTTATTAGCTCGAACAAAATGCTATTAACCTTTTCATTTATTTCATCTTCCCTTAAAATAATATGTTGTTCGGTTCGAAAAGTAAAATCATGTAATGTTTCATCCAAAACTTCAACTTTTATATATTCGAGTTTTATCCTAAATTCAAGCTTAAATTGACCTTTTTTTCTAAAGATCTTTGTTACTTCTTTAATCATATTTTTATGCTGATGTTTAAAAAATGTATTTAGATCGGAATATTGTCTTTGAAGAATTATTTCTAAATTTATAAGATTACCACGAAAAGATCTCACTTCTCTCCAGTTTGTCGCTTCACGAATTTCCTCCGATGATAAATTTTCTTTAATCGTTTTGATATAATCTCGTTTTATTACTTGTCCTCTTTGACCCGTTGGAACAACATTGAGGTTATATTTTCTAGCTAATTCTCTAAGTTCTTGATTATCTTTCTTTATTAAATGTTTAAATTGATTTGTAAACGTTTTAATTGCTTTGATATATTCACGTCTAGTGTGATCGAGCTTTTTAGATAAATCTAACCTAATATTATTATCTTGAACATAATTTTTTAATTTTAAATAATCCCATCTTTTATACCCACGTGGGGTTGGTTGTCTGCGTGTAATAGCATTAATATATTCACTTTTAGTAAAATCCGTTTCTGGATCTTCTATTGGAATTTTGGTTTCTTCAACAAAATGTTTTAAGTTATCTTTTGTCCAATGGCTAAACCCCTTTGCAATAATTGGTCTAGCCATCTGCTCCGTCGTTTGCTGATTCGTTGTTTGATCAGTCATTATCCTTTTATTATAATATAAAATAATATTATTTAATTTTTTCATTTTTTCCGATTTTTTTTATTATGCCCAGCCCAGACTTGAACATCGAAAGCTCTATTGGGCAAGCATTGGGATTCTCTCCCTACTTTTGTGGATAGTACAGAGATGCATATAACCATGACGTATACCTCGTTCACCTAAAAAGTTGTTAAATTCAGCAGAGGTAAATTGTACACCATTTTCACTGATTATTTCATCTGGGTAACCTTCTCGGCTAAATACGGTCTTCAAAAAGCTTATCACCGATTTGGTTTTAACATTCGACGTGAAACAAACCTCAGGCCACTTACTATAATAATCTACGAGTGTTATAGCATATCTACATTCCATAGGCCCTTTTTCAAATGGTCCTACAATATCTATTCCCAACTTAGACCATGCACTGTCTGGAAAGGGTACTGGTTGCATTGGAGCTACTGTTTGTTTTACACTCTTTGTCATTAAACTGGCATGTTACACATGATTTAACAATATTCTCAGCTTGTGTGTCCATACATGGCCACCAATATTCTCGCAACCGTTGTTTAGTACGTGTCATCCCTTGGTGTGACTCATGAGCAAGTTTAAGTATTAAACCTGTTAATTCAGTGGGAACTACAATTCTATCATTTCTCATGATCACCTCATCACAGACTGTCAATTCATCTTTGATAGTATGATATGGCTTCAAATGTGTAACCAGTTCAGAATTTAGTTCGCAATTTAGTAGGCCAACCTGTTTGAATGTGCTTTTGCACCGAGTTCAGTACATGGTCCTTTTTTGTACAACTTCGTAATTTTTCAAGTGTAACACTCTTACACATGGCCTCAAGTACATTTTGGCAAATAACAGTATCATCTGAGTCAAATTCATGTACATCAGCAGGAACAGGTAATCTTGACAATGCATGTACAACCTTATTTTCTTGGCCCCTCTTGAACTTAATGTCGTAATCAAACTCCATAAGTCTCGCAGACCATCGAGCGATGCGCATTGCTTGGCGATCTGAACCTTTTTTCAGCAAAGTGACCAAAGCTTGGTGATCGGTATACATTGTGAATTTTCGACCTCACAGGTAAGTGTTAAATTTCTCGCATGCCCAAACACAAGCCAATGCTTCTCTCTCACCAACAGAGTAATTTCTTTCAGCACTTGATAATGTGCGGCTTGCACATTCAACTGTAACCTCTTTGCCGTTTTTCAATTGAGTGAGAACCGCACCTAATCCGTACGCTGATGCATCTGTGGTTAGCGTGACCCCTAAATCTGGATCATACATGGCTAGTGTTGGACTCTGCGCAATTGTGCTTGTCAACGCAGCTAAACTTTGCTGTGCTGCTTCTGTCCAAACAAACTTTTCATCATTGCGTAAGAGTACTCGTAATGGTTCTACTACAGTGGCAAAGTGTGGAATATACTTTGAAAAATACCCTGCCAAACCAAGAAATGATCTGAGACTCTTCTTGTCATGGGGTGCTGGGGCATATGTGATTGCATGATACTTGTCATCAACCTGAATACCAGCTGCGGTTATAGTGTGGCCTAGAAACTTTAAGCTTGCTTTTGAAAACAAACACTTGTCCTTATTCAGTTTAACTCCATACTTTTCTAGTCTTTCTAGGACACCTTTTAGATTTGCATCATGCTCATTTTGATCTTTACCATAGACAATCAAATCATCTAAGTAACTTTGAACACCCTTCAGACCACTTAATATTGTGCTCATCATTTTTTGGAACGCTGAGGGTGCGGATGACAACCAAAAACATACTCTCTTGTACTGAAACAATCCTTCATGTGTAATGTATGCAGTCATACTTCTTGAATCTTTGTGTAAGAGAAGTTGATGGTATGCTGATTGCAAATCCAATTGGCTGAAAACTGATGCATTTCTTAATTCACTGAAAATTTCATCGATCTTAGGAAGTGGATATTTGTCTGGTATTATTGCCTGATTGACTTGTCTAAGATCAACACAAAGTCGTAATTTACCATTTTTCTTCCATGAGACAACGATTGGTGAAACCCATTCAGCGGAGTCAATTTTTTCAATGACTCCTTGTTTTTCGAGCCTTTTCATTCTTCAGAAACCTTATCCCTTACACTGAATGGCAATCTACGCAATTTCTGACTGATAGGTTGTACTTTCTCATTCACTTTGATTTTGTGAACAAATCCTGAAATTGAGTTAAACTCATCGTTATCTGCATTGAACAACACATTAAACTTTTGCACATTGTCAGGCAGTGTTACATTGGTTTCTTTCCCAGGGTTGACATTATTACAAGTTAAAGTAGAACCTTCAATATTAATATGTAAGGTCTGTACCAGATCTCTACCCAAAATGTCAGTTCCTGATTCGACAATATACAAGTTAGAAATAGCAGTATTGTCCTTGTAAGTTACAGTACATTCAAAATATCCAACAACTTGAATGGTATGTTGCGTAAAAGACAACAGTTTCTGGTCTTGTGGAGGTTTGCGTAGTGCTTCGTGAGAATAGTCACACCGGATCCTGTATCGACCATGAGTGTTAGTGGTACGCCGTTGACATCGACATTGCAGTATACAGAGTTCGTGTTGCCTGCCGGTACATCGGTGGCTAGAACATGTATGTCGTCGTCACTGGTCTCTGGTGATGAATCGGTGTAGTTGTCGTGATCAACTTGAAGAACTCCAGTCTTCTTCCTTGGATGTCGACTGGGGGTTGCCTGCGGTCGCGTGTCGCCTTCCCCGGTCTGCTTCTGACGACAAACGTATGGCATTCATGTTGTCTGGCTGGACACGCCTTGTCATTCGCCAAGTGTACTGGTGAACCGCAACGATAGCAATATGTTTGATTTACAGGCGTGGCTTGCTGACTACGGAAAGTTGTAGACTTCGGCTTCTTGGGGTAGCTGTAGGATTTAGGCCGACTGACTTTGTTAACTTTTTGGACGTGAACATTCGAGTGTTTTGGCCTCGTGCATTGCTTTCTCAAAGCGTCGTGCCATGTCCACGGTCTTTTGCAGAGTCATTTCTCTTTCCATGAGTAGCCTCTCTCGAATTGTTGGGCTAATAGTTTTTTCGACAATTTGGTCGCGTATCATTTCATCGGTCATTGCCCCAAAGTCGCATGTTTTTGAGAGTTCACGAAGCGCAGACAGTAAATTGTCGATCGACTCACCGGGATGTTGAGCTCTCTGTCGGAAAGTGTAGCGTTCTGCTACAACATTTACGGACGGCTGAAAATGTCCTTGAAGCACTTGTATGGTATGCTCATACACGTTCATGCCATTGAGGGCTTTCCGAGCTGAGGGGTAGCGTTGCGTAAACTCGCTGGCCTTCGACACCGAGGCAGTGAAGGAGAATTGCCCGTCTCCTCCCTGGTGAAAATTCATCGCCACCTATCGCTAGCAGGTAATTCTGGAAGTTGGAAATCCATTGCTTCCAGAGAACGGCCGGCTCTCCCGCTTCTTGTAAGAACGGAGAGGGTTGAGTTAGAGAACTTGCAGTCGCCATTATGGGTGTGGTCGTCAACCTCGTCGCCAAATATCATATCGTGTTATACATGCACGATACGTGTAGTAGTGGTAGTAGTGCAGTCAAGTATGTAAAGGAAAGGACACCCGGCAGTATAGGTGGTCTAAACTCAACTCTTTTATTCCACTCAAAACCGTCGCATTTATAGTGCCTTCGGCACAGTACTAATTTACATAATTATTAACATAATTAACATAACAGTGGATACCACAAATTGCCAATTACCAAAAACAATATTACACAATGAACTAAAATATATATTTATGGATATGATGAAAAATACATTTCTTGACAATAACTAACTTGATTGGGTTTTAGGAATTGCATCTGAGTGGTAAGAAATACCTTTTCATTTCCCAAACAGGTTCACCTAAAATTTGCCTGAAAGCATGCTCGACTCAGAAAATAGTGATATCCTTTTTTATATCAATCGTGTTTTACATTTGTGTTCCATAGACTTCATTTAAAATCGGTTTCATAAGGTGGCTTTAAGGGGACATCGGAAACATATATTGACGCCAATTTTTAAGACATGGCCTCAAGTAGCAAATATTGACGCCAATATTGACGCCAATATTGGTGTCAATATTTCCGACTTGGAGGCTAAGTCGTGAATATTAGCGTCAATATTGGCGTCAATAATTACGACTTAGGTCATGTCGTGAATATTGGCGTCAATATTGGCGTCAATATTTGTTTGCGATGTCCCTTTAAAGCCACCATAGTTTGATAGGGTAATACATTAATAGTTCCTTATCTTGTTATGCTGTGGTTCAGAAACTCTGTATATTCCAGAACGTAATTTTAATAAGTCATTGACTTACTGAAAGGATTAATAATCTGCAGACGCCTGTATCGCAAAGCCGGGCGGCCGAGCTTCACCATGACATTGTTTCGGATAAGGGCGCCCCGTTACTGTGGTTCTTATTTCCGACCGACCCATATTTTGGGCTCAGTGCTTCAGCCTGTTGTGGAGACTTGAGAAATTTTGGCTTAAAATGTGGAACTACATTGTTTTGAACGTGGTAGGTTGCTTCATGAAAACCGGCTGCAAGTTGGTTCGGGAAAATTGACATTTTGGGGGTGTTTTTTTCTTGGGGCAATTAGCAAAAAATCTGATCGGCTAACTATAAAAAAAATTGAAAGGAATCGGGCAGATGAGGGTTCAAGCTTTGTTTTGAATTATTGCACCAATCACTGAGAGACTCCTGGATGGGATTTTTTGAACTGTGAAGTTGACGTATTTTACACTAAAGTCAATGGGAGTTTATTTAGTGTGGTGCACCCTATATTGTGAAGTTAACTAGCGCCACCTCGTGTTTAATTTGTACTTGCTTGGAAGTAAACTAAAATAAGTCCTCATCTGCTCGTATTTATATGTTGAGAAATACTCTGAAGCCTTAAGAATATCAAACGATCGATAGATTACTTTAGAAATACTAAGTCACCCAATCTTCGTACTTTCACTATTTTCATTTTAAGCTCCACATTCTGTAACATTATTCATCAAGATAAATTTGGTCAACAAGTATTTAATGCCAAGAGATTGGTACAAGTTTAAAATAGCATGGTAGATGAAGTGAATGTTCTTTATCTCTATGCTTTAATACATGCTTCGTCAGGGAACCGTACTCATGCGTTGGAGGTATAGGATCTTTGGTGCCTCGTTTCGGTACATTTTTAATGCAAAATACATGTAACGTTAGGCTGATCTCTGTTTGTCGTTGTGATCATTATGTAGGATTTATCGAGTGCAAAGTCGGCTTACTGGAACTGCAACCGACTGCAACTACTGCAAGTGTGCTTGTCCGATCATTGGTGTCCGTAAGGTGAGTATTCTTTTGATAGGAAAGCCTTATTTATTCCAAATCAAATTGTGTGGGGTGAATTGTATCGTGATGATCGTGCTGGTTGTGCGACCGGCATATGGGATGGAGGTACGTACGTGTTGATGTCAGTAAGTACAGGCTACAATCTGACAATATAGGCCTACAACAAGTACAAGTACAACCATGGAGGAAGAACCCCTCTATGGTACAACATGGGTCTCTGTTCAACCAAGCTCCATGGTTGAACACAAGGCCAAGGGAAAAATTCCACTGACGGCCATCACTTGTGCACAAATGGCTATAGTATTAAGACTCAAGTATGGGTCTGACAGACAGAGCGCGTTGAGAAAAATGGCAAGGCCTAGCACTGCATTCTAAGATAAGTAGGCCTAGGCCTAGTGTAAGTTAACACTTGGAGGAAATAACCCTTTTTCCGTAATGGCTGTCAGTGATATTCTTTCCGAACACAATCTTTCGACGTGCGCAATCTTAAACCATTTGTCCGAAGTGATTTTATTTTAAAGAAAACCTGTGAGGCTGTACCCAATGTTTTTAACATCCACATGTATATGGCCTAATTGAAATGAAGTTTGTGCCGCGGTTAAAGAAAATCGGGGTTAGTGTCTTTTAGCCCACAAGGATTATTTTGAGACAATTATTAGCTGCCTTCTACTGTTCCGAAAGGAGATTTTTACTTGAAGCAAATGTTCCTGGGTCCTGACCACTGTAGATTGAACATATTTGGACAATATTTTAGTGTGAAAAATACAATTTTCTTACTCACTTGCTGCGAACTTGAACACAGCCTGCCAGTCACAAGACGCCATTTTGACACGAAGTTACCTGACGGTGGTGGAGGACAGTCTCTGATACTCTTGACCAATCATAAATTGGGATTTACCATGCAACTTTTTCATCAGCCAATCACCGACATTCTGATCAAGTTAGTCTGGTACCAGGCTACCAGACCCAACATATTATGAGTTGTAAAAATCAGGGTACATACCAGACTATCTGACTAGATTCTGCTAAAAGTTTCGTCTGTAAAATATGGCGCATCTTTGTTACCGTTTTACCCCATAATTTCCCTCCAAAATCAAAGCCCTCCCCTCCTTCCACAAATTAAACCTTGCTAATATTGAAGAGGACATCACAACTGACTATCTAGGTGAGTTACAAGTGTGTAGTTTACTGTAGAAGCTAATAATTGTCTCAAAATAATCCTTGAGGGCCAAATTAAACGACACTAACCCCAAATACCTGAAATGATTGTTAAATTCAAAATTGCGCACGACCGGACTCAGTTTAAAACTTGTACAGGTGTCAATATTTTATTTATATTTCATTCCCAGTCAGACGAAATGAATTCACGTTTTTGTTTAGTTCGTTCGCTTGTTCATCAGAAGTGGAAGGAGTAGAAGTTTATTTCTCATCGTTGACAAGTCTGACAGAATGGACAGTCAATGGTCCAAACCGTGTTGCCTTCCAATACATGTATAAATAGATATTTAGTAAACACACAGTTCTGAAACTCCATACATTCAGCATTGTCTTGAACAAAACATTTCTGCCAGCAAGAATGACAGTGCACTACCGACCATCACTTGTGACGGGCACAACTTTAGACCATGTAGAGTAATACTGGAACCAGCAGAGGGCGTTTTCAGATAAATGCATAGTTAAATGAAAAACACCAGAGTGTGCACTCTGCACGTGATACCTTCAACCATGGCAGGCCTACGACATTGCCTACATGTAACTCAAGATAAGAAAACCAAACAAGGGCAAAATCATCCCATTTCAAATTGTTCAACATGTATATTTGTACCCAGGTTTGTGCGCTTAGCACTGCATAACGGGATGTTCCAAACATTGCATCACCCCTCATGTCATCACGCACAGTGCGCGCAGTTTAGTAACATCCAGACCCTGTATTTTTACTCCACTGCGGCTGCTCATTAACACCAGGAAAAATGGCGTTACGTGTCTGTGCCAGAGCTAGTGCAGGCAACACGCATGCTGAATACGGAACACGCACTCTAGTGTTTTAGTTAACTCTAGATGAAAAAAATGGCTGCCGCTGCATTGGAAATGTATCATTGTAGGTCAGGAAAACCTGTAAAATTATCCAGATATGATTTTAACAAGCTTCCTGCCTTCGATAAAGATCCTGCTAGGATCGAAATGTGTCAGGCCCTCCTAACTCCAAGCACTTTACAAAATGTACATTTTGTACAAAATGTACAATGTACATGTACAAATGTACTTTTCCGTCAGGGAATCATATGAAAAATCACTTCTACTCATAATGTCAAAATGTGTGTGTTTATCACAGATTCCTTGTAACCGTGCCACGCTCAAAATGGATGACAACATCCATTCTGATGAGGCTTTGAACCAGGGAGTGACGGAGATGCCCATGTATGCTACCCAGATCCTGCAGTCCCTCAACCAACTACGGAAGCAGTGTGAACTCTGCGACGTCATCCTGCGAGTAGGGGGATGTAGGGTACCAGCACATCGGGCCGTGCTGGCCAGTAGCAGCCAGTACTTCAGGGCCATGTTCACCGGTTCCCTGTGTGAACGAGAGAAGGAGGAGATTGAGCTGAAGTCCATGGATGAGACTGCTTTACAGACTCTGGTTGAGTTTGCTTACACCGGTAAGGTCTGCGTGACTCATGCTAATGTTCAGACTCTACTGCCAGCAGCTAGTCTACTCCAACTCAAGCCTGTTATCAAGATTTGCTGTGATTTCCTGCAGGTAAAAGCTTCAGCTGGGGTTTTAGTAGGATGACTGTTTCTTTTCTTCATTTAATAAATTATCTCTCTGCATGCATGCAGGGTATGAATTGATTTCATTTTTTATTTTACCGGAACGGTATAAACATGTACTGTATGTTTACTGTGCATTTTGTACGCATACTGTTAGCCTTGTCTTGCCGTTTGATATTACGTTGTTCTATACTAAGGTGACCAGACGTCCCCGATTTGACAGTGCCGTCCCCGATGAAAAATTGTCCCCGAAAATGTCCCCGATTCGACGAAATGCCCCTCGAAAATTCTAATTGTCCTAAAAAAAAAACTGAATACAAATGCTGTGCTGAAGAAGATCCATTCTTCAGAGAAGTATGTGAAGACATCCGCCTAAGACATGTAAGTTTGTAACCCACTCATGTCAACTGGACAAGATGTCCATAGATGCCACCATTCTGCATGTACATGTATAGGCACTATCTGGATTCAAAATTTTTTTCAAAATTATACCCCTCCCCCATAACCCAGGACACGGATCACTGTCCCGGGATCATCTCAACAAAATATGGTCACCTTATTCTAAACATGCTGAATGTACTCTCACGTGTACACATCATGGATTTTACCTTTATCCACCACGATGGATAACCCTTTCCTTTATATTTTACATGTACTTAGAACATAAGTAAATGTACAACATTAGGTTTTTGTTCAAATTCTTTGTACTTTGTTCAGTGCGAATTCAATTTTTCAATTTCAATCTTTTTGCTCAATTTATTAATTTCTACTATCGCTGTAGGATGTTAGGGCCTACATGTAGATCAATTTGTTTCCAGTGGCAGCCAACCTTTGGCAAGCTAAAACATTTTCTTGATAATTCTTTTATAAATGTCCTCACCCACTTGCTAAATATTTAATATTCCAAATATTGTGGGATTCTAAAAAGGCACAGGACTTTGGAGAGCCTGACACATGCTGATGGTTCAGTATGGACCTCACCAAGCACCAAAGAAGAATGAAGATGTGTGTACCTCTAAAGGAATTATCATAACTGTACATTATGCATCAGGAAAGCAAAGTGGGGTATAGGGTTTGTTGAACAAAATATGAGCGATGTTCTGTGTCCGTACCTACATGTATCTTGTCTTATCCTCCTATTTGGGAAAAGGATTTTGCTTTTAAATTATAATTCTGATTGTATTTGGATTTTTCTTTTACTCGAAAGTACAAACACTTGCATTTGTAATATATTGATAATTCTGTTTTGTCTTTGAGACATGATATTATGCACTGTTTCACGAAATAGACATTTAAAGGCATACATCCATGTGCTAATTTGCAAATCAATTCAATATTCAGGCTCACCTGCATGCCACCAACTGTATCGGCATTGCCTGTTTTGCCGACACACATGCCTGCATGGAGCTTTACCACACTGCCCAGAGCTTCGTTGCCGAACACTTTGAAGAGCTCAGCACCAGCGAGGAGTTTTTACAGCTTGAACACGGTGAGCTGGCCAGCATCCTGAGCCAAGACAACCTCCTGATCGGTGCCGAGGAAGCGGTCTTCAACGCCCTGGACAGCTGGGTCCGGTACGACCCCAACAAACGGCGCTGCTACATGGGCAAGCTGCTGCACTGCATCCGGCTACCCTTAATGACTTTGAAAACCCTGACCAGGCTCTATGAGGCCAACCCTTTCATCCGGGATAACCCCTCCTGCCAGGAACAGGTCAGCAGGGCCCTACGCTACCACCTGAGGCCAGAGGAAAGGCTGCATGTTGCCAGGAAGATGGGAACAAGAGCCAGGACAAGAGGGGAGAAAGGCTTACTGTGTGCCATTGGTGGGAAGAATGGCCTCTTTGCTACCCTGGATAGGTAAGACATGCTTTAAGCCCTTAAATTGAACTACCGGTACTTTACTCACCTACATGTACCCTGCACATACTGTACAAGCTAACAGTGTTGTAGTCGAGACCTGGAAGTCCGAAACCAAAACCAAGAGCGAGACCTGGGGCCGATTTCAACGGAAAATCAATCACTACTTCGCTTACCAATTTCCATTCAGCGATGGATTTGGGCTTTAGCGATGATCGCAAAGCATTAGTGAAATCGGCCCCCTTTGGTCCGACCGTCCGAGACCGAGACCTTAAAGTCTCGAGACCTACAACACTGCTGTTGATACCCCTTTCAAGACTTTGCTTACCATAATAACTTCACTAAACTACCCTTGCTGATGGCAGGTGCTTATAAATAAATGAAAAGTCTGGAAACAAACTCACAACATTGGACATGTCATCTGAGACCTGAGTATCTGTCAATCGTTGTCTTTATCTTGGTAACAAATTTTCCACTGAGGAAAGAGGGATTTTCACATCATGCATTGATATTTGATCATCACACATTAAATGCCACAAATACAGTGCTGTGACACATGTAGAGATACTTGAGTATAAACTGTAGACATAACATTTTAAAAATCAAACTACTTAGTTCTTGGGTGTAAGAAACTGCACACTGTACATGTACATGCAGCTGGTAGTCCCCCAAGTATTGTATTGCTGCAGAGAAATGTTACATTAATCTTATTCCTTTAATAGGCCTATGTACAGTATGTACCGGTATGTTTTTTTTACTATGTCAACCCACAAGTTTCTACATGTATGCTGTGTTAATGCACTGCCTTGGGCTGTCTGTCAGGACAAATATGATACATATCATATGGGATTCTAAATTTAGAGTGGAGGAGTGTTTGTGATTTTGCCTGAGGCTCATACACTCTTATGTGTAGCGTGTACACAATACACACAGTATCACAATGTTGACTGTGTACTTGTACATTAGGGTAGACTCAGTGACCTGCTTTGAGATGGATTTCAGTGAATCAGATTTCAATTAACCAGAAGATGTCGCTGTTCTGGATTTCTATGTCTGGGTTCCGATACACCAGGGCAATTTTGACTGATTGCTTGAGAGCAGACGACTGCACAACATGCAGAAGATGGACTCTTGCTCGCGCAAAAATTGACGTGTCCAGGACCGCATCTTGCTGTCCTTAATAAAAAAATTATATGAAAATTGAAAGATGAATGATCTGTCTTCCTGAGGATTGCCTGTAAACATCCTCATGCGATTGACATACATACATATCGGCCCTTAGAATAGATCGGTGATTATAACTACTGCAATCTTCCATGATCAAGTGACACAGCCATGACCATACACCCTGGATATTACTTTCAATAATATTTTGTGATGGTTGGTACATAATGTATTTATTAAAGGTTATGTACAACACTGATGTACATGTAACAAACCAAAACAGAAATGTTCACAGATTTAACAGGTTTAACCTGTTAAATCTGTGAACGTTTCTGTGTAAAGACGGTAGGCCTAATATGCTAATTATGGTTGAAACATACTGTGAAAACCTTTCTGCCTGAAATATTGTATTCAGAAAAGAGTCAAACCGTACACCAAAACATTTTTGATCTTGTCACTACACTGTATGAAAAATGAGACATCTATTCCCACACAATTTTGCGTAACAATTCTAATGATTTTCTGCTGTTTCCAATGATCAATTGAGCTGAAAATTGCTCAGGTTTGTAAAAATATTGAATGACATTTGAATCAAATTATCAGCCTGAAACTCTGGATAATGCTCAGAGTTGATAATTAGAATGTTTAGGCCTACAGACATGACAGAAAGGTTGTACATGTAAGAGGGTTCATGTGCATACAGTAGTCTGGCACAAATGTTTTGTTTGTTTTTGTTTTGCTTTGTTGTTGTTTTTTGTCATGGAGATTAGCCATGAAAAGAAGTCAAAAGTCAGTTAAGGTATTCCCTGGCCTCAAATACATTGTACACATACATTGTATGTAAGGAGATACTCTGTGTTGATGAAAGAATTGATATTCATCAGAGTGTTAAAGGAATAAGAGGAAAGAGCTACATGTATTAGAATGGCCCTCGGGCCTACATGTTCAGATTGTATGGGTGACACTGAATGCCACAAAATGCAAATAATGTGGTTGATGATTGACTAACCACAGTCAGACTAGACAGAATCTAATGGGAATTATGTTGCATACATGTAGTCAATACTTTTTACATGAGTGCAGTATGTTGTACACGTACTGTTTCTTATGACATGTACATGTATAATGTGCGGCAGGTACTGTATGTACATGTATATATGTACATGTATGTACCTGCTAGGCATGTTTTTTGTAGAGCATGAGTTTGTACTATATAAGTCTCATTCATTAATTAATTTTCCAGATTTATATTTTACATACATTGTATGCAACTTGGAGTACATGGTACCATACGTGTACAGTTACATGTATGTACTATGTATCTGTGTATTATGCTTATAAATCAAGTTTTCATGTGCACACATATTATGGCATTACTGTTAAATGTAGCATTCGTACGCATACTGTATATGGGCCAATCCTATTGTCGTTCATTTTATGAATACATTGTCATGGAAACCAGTGAACTTTTATGATGTAAATGACTTGATATGTATTTTTGGAACAAATGTGCGGATTTGTTCCCAATTTACATCAGACGTGTACACCCGTTCCTATGCCCGTAGCTAGATTTCCATGACAACAGCTTTGTGGCATTTTAAGCCGATACTGACGTGCATTCTGTAGTCAGTAATGGCATAATGACGGCTAATTGCTCTCAGGTTTTGCTGGTCTGTTGGTATGTGAATGATGCAAGGACAAACTGAATGTCAGGCTATAGATTAACGGATAGTAATTGTTTGGTAATTATGTAGTTAATTTGCATACATGTACATGTACAGTGTAGGACCTTCATGTACATGACATGTACCTACATCGTGTAAGTATGGGACATGACTATTACAGTATGTCCTAATAAATCCACATTCCATTTGTTCTTCACATCTAAATTTAAATCAGTATTCATTTCAGTGTGGTACATGTATAATAGTTCAGTTAAATATTACAGTTTGGAGTCATTTAAGGACAATACACATGTAGGTAGACATGGTAGAGCCTTGAAAAGGATGCACACTCTGCCCCTTCTGTACAACACAACATAATGTAAGTAGAATACATCACCTTATTTGAGTGAAATAACCTGGGCAATGTATTCAAATTTTATGATTTGTTTTTAAACTAAGGACGCTGTTTTCTTGAGAAACCCATACAGTGTATGTATGCTATTTGGAAATTTATACCACTGTATGTTTCTTGTTTTTCAATATCATTTCTAGAATGAGAAAAAACTGCAAAATTAATCATTTGAAGTCTTACCATGCTTACAGAGCGTTGCAATTTTTGTATTTTTCTTAAATAATTTTAGCTTTGCCTTGTTTGGCTCAAAATGCATGCATTATTGAGATTGCAATGGGAAGGGAAACAGAAATGTCACTGCTTGCATAATGACTGGATATGAGGGGAAAATTAACACCTTTTTTCATCCAACTCTGCCTAATGTACATGTACATGTATACCTGTACATACTGTACAAAGTGTTTCCTTTACAAATGTACCTACGGACATGAGCAGTTAATGTACATTGTACATTTTATGCTATACACCGCACATCATTTTGTACCAGGCAATCAAGCCTTAGATCAAACCACAGTACACATTAACAATATCCATCTCTTATTGCTCATCCAGCAATATGTAAATATTGATGCAATCCTTAATTCCTTATCCCTTCTTCCCCTTTTGTCCCTCACTTTCCAGCAAAGTGCCTCGCTAGTTCATCTATAAATGAACAACCTAAAAATAGCCCAGCAGCACAATGTGTTTATTAAAAAGAGCTTCAATAATGCAGAGACATATTTCCAGAGAGTTTATTTATGGTTTGGCACTCAATGCATTGCTGGGCTTGAATACAACTGAGTGCTTGCTGTCAAACGTAAATTGACAAAATGCCGTAAATTCCCATCAATCTTTGTTTCTTTTGTTGTTGTTTTCTTTTGTGTACGCTGAGGCAGGGTGAGATTCACTTAAAAATAACTGTGCACACATGACCCCTAACGTGATCAGGATGGGGTATTAAATATAATGCAATAGAACAGGGACCAATTTCATGGCGCTGCTAAGCATATAAAGTTGCTATTAAAGCACAAAAATGTCTCGCCCAATAAAACAAACCACTATTAAAAATTCCATTTGATATTCATGGTCAGCGAACAACAGCCAAAGAACAATCACAAGTGATACACAACACATGGAAATTTGGTTGTTCATCCTGTTTTTATTAAGACAGAAATTTCACGGTTATCAAATTGTTGTGCTAAGCAGGGCTGTGAAATTGGTCCCAGTTTCTCAGCATTTAAGTCAGATAATGTATTCTTGAAAGCCCACACATTTACAGTCTGACAGTACTGTACTTTCAATGACATTTACTTGACGCATACACATGAAAACGCATATGGGATGATTTCATGTGGGTTGAGGTGTGGTACCCTTGGTAAAGGGAGGGGTCAAGGGGTGGGATTAAGGGACAAAGGGTGAAGGACACTCTTGAAAGGCTAAAATGAGTTTCATTTCACTAAGCATGATTTGCAGAATACACCACATAATGTAAAATATTCTTATAGATTGGTAGAGGTGTGGTTCTGAGATTAACTGAAGAGTGAGAACTTGACGTTTCAATCAGTGTGCTGTGACCGTCATCAGATGAGAATGCCGCACTGTTGTGATGCTGTGGGTTCATGTACATGATACAGTGAAACCATGTACATATGGAGTTGCTTGCTCATTATGCGTTTAAGAAGAATTGGGAGAGGAATATTTGCATGGGGGACTGGATACGTTCACTAAATTATCATAAAACTTTCATTTTTAAACGGATGAGTTCAGTATTTTTGCAAATTGTAAACATGGTAAAGAGCACAAGCTGCACTTTACAAACTGATCCATAGAGATTGTAACGTGTATTAAAAAGGGCAAAGTCACTTGTTTGCCATAGGAACACTTGTATAGGCTACCTATTGGGAAAAATCAAAAATATTTATAGAGTGTACAGAATTTTTAACATGTTTAAGAGGCAACTTATTGTGAAAATGACTGGCCTGATGGCCATGGTTCATACATGTATCTGACATGTATCCATACAAAACAAATATCTGACATGTGTTTATGTGACATTCTTTCTTTTTTAGTTGATTTTTCTTTCAAATTCTGTGCCAGAATTCATATGCATCAGGAAATTGATTAAATGTTTATTTCTTTCTGGTGTTAAAAACAGAATTTTAGGTAAATTTGTGCTTATCTTGTCAAGTCTAGCTGTTTCAGTGTCTGGGGTCTAGGAAGTTCATGTCAGTCTTTGCATGGACACCATGTTTTTCAATGAAAGTGATAATACATCTAGTTTGTTTTTCTACACCTAATTGTCAAGTCTTTAGTACTGTAGGGGCCCCAATAGTTATAAATGCCTTTTCTTTTGTATGCAGATTAAACTATATGAATTGTCTACTTGTATTAATATGTAAAACTGTGCCTTTGAATTCACAGTGTTGAAGTGTATCATCTAGACAGTGACCTCTGGACTGAAGTAGTCCCTCTCAGTAGCAGACGTCAGGAATGTGCCGCAGTAGCAGTCCAACAAACCCTACATGTCATTGGTGGACTGGTATCTGAACTACGTAACGGTTCCATGTACCGACGTCATGATAACAGCACTGAATACTGGACACCCAAGACTAATACCTGGACCAAAGTAGCCAGCATGCATACGGGTCGGAGCAATCATGGGGTGGCGGTGTTGAACGGGAAGATATATGCATTGGGAGGCTACACCGGTCAGTTGTATCTACGTAGCGTGGAGTGCTACGATCCGAAGACCGGAGAGTGGAGTACAGTAGCTCCTATGATAAACAGTCGCAGTATATTCAATGCTGCAGTAGTAGATGGTAAATTGTATGCAATAGGTGGATATGGACCCAACTATCTCAACAGGTATGTAGGCATAGGTCATGTACAGTGTACATGTATCATCTCAGTCTGTGTTGATATCAGTCAGGCAGATGCTTAATTGCGATACCCGCTGGGATATTGGATTTGACTTACCCTGCTGACACCCAGCTTGGTGGTCTAGTGATATGACATCTGCACTAGTCAGAAGGTCATGGGTTCGAATCCCACCTCAGCCAGAGCATGAGTTTTATTTTCATGTGCACTCAAAAGCACTGAGTATATATGCGGTGCTCATATAAGACAATGTCACAAAAGCCCTTTGTTTATATGGAATTCAATTCCATATAAGGAATTGTGCGTGTACCTTTTGCATGCATAGGAATTGCCTTGTGTGTCAAAGCCTTCAAACAGTTTCATTTGTTTTGTGCACAAAAGTCACCTTGAATTTTGGCCTGTACCAACCTTTTACCAATCATTGCCAATTCAATGTTTGTGCCATAAAATTGGTCTCAAGTACTATGGTAATATAACATGTACAGGTGTATCACAAGCTGACAAGGCGATGTTATGTGAGTTCAATAGGCAATCAGTTACAGGCAGACTTTGAAGAAATAATGTCATGTATTTGTAATTTTCTCGGAAATTGTCCTGAGGATACTCAAACACTGCCAGATGAATGTCTTTTGTGCTGCCTTCTTTATCTGCAGTGCTGTTGGTTGCCTCCAAGTTGCCTGTAAAAATAACCTCTTCTAAACAGTATTACAAAGCTCTAAGCAGTAACGTAGCCAGTGGGGGCGGGGGAGAGACTATCCCCCGGACGACTAAAATGGGGACTGAGAAGCAAAAAAATGGCAATGGCATGAATGGGGACGCCAATAAAAGGGCAGGGGAAAGAAAAAAAAGGGGATGGGGTGGGAGAAAGAGAAGACAAAGGGAAGGGAGGTGGGAAACCGGACGATACTGACGTTTGCCCCTCAGACTGACAATGCTGGCTACACCTGGCCTGGTAAGGTCTTGATTTTAGACTTGTTCTCTGCCTTGATGATGACATTTGATTGGTCTTTTCCTGACAGTGTTGAGAGGTACGATCCAGACACCGATACCTGGGAGATGGTGGCACCCATGGCAGACAAACGGATCAATTTTGGGGTTGGGGTGATCCATGGCTTCATCTACGTGGTAGGAGGTCATAATGGGGAGAGGCACCTGAGCAGTGTGGAGCAGTATAACCCCACCCAGGGGACATGGACAACGGTAGCTCCTATGAACACCACTAGGACAGGTTGGTCATCACTCAATTGTGTTCACCTCTGGCCTTCATATTTCAGGTCCACCTCCTTGCACTATCAAGCAGGAGGTTATGGGTTCGACTACAACCAGAATCAGCACATGAAGTTATTTTTACGGGCAGACAGTTTACAATGAAAATACAGCATTATCAAACATGGGTTAATAATTGATTGTCTTAATTCATAATATTAGATATGACTTAACCCAGTGACACCAGCTTAACTTGGTGGCCTACTTGACCCTTCCAGCCTGTCAATCAAACTGTGCGCATTGACCAATTGGAGGACTTCTTTTAATCAGGTGACCACAAAAGCCTCGGTCAAACTCGGCCACAGCTGTATGTAAAACACGCATATGGGCGGGGCTTAAGAGCAAAGCTTGGACGGTCCATTGGTAAGACACCCACACTAGCAAGTAGGAGGGCATGGGTTCGACTCCAACCAGAGCCAGCACTTGAAGTTATTCTCATGGGTCATCAGTTAGCAATACAAATACCGTACAGCATTATTATATGCGGGAGAAGAGCAAAAAATTACATCAGTCCTACATAAATGGTGCAGTCTGCTTAGATTGTGCAGCATGGGGTCGATTTCCCCAAACTCATCGTAACTTACTATCAATCATGTCAATCGTAGGACTTATTATGCATTGCAGCCCTATGAAGAAGCCATTGGATACGATGGGTTATACCTTTGTAACTCGAGTCATGAAGAATTGTAGGGCTTCGTGAGATCGACCCCTGGCTTGTTTTGTGTGCCTTTTGGACTCTTAAAATCCTTCATTCTAGGTAGGCTTTAAGGTATACGCTATCTACTATGATATAACAATGGACTTAACTTGCGTGTAAAAAATTACAGCTAAAAGAATCTGAAAAGTGCATGAAAAACATAACATGCATGTTAACGGAGGAATAGACCAATGTGGGCTTTCAGCTGGATGGTGCCATATGTACTGTAAGCTGGTAAGGGATGGATATTACCATTGGTACATGAACTTGATAGCACCTTAATACATGTGCAGATTGTAATGGATGCTGGTATTTGATTACGTGTGACATAGATTTCTAGTAGGCATGGTAGGGAATGAAGCAGTTACTTATCGGTATTTGTCTTGATTTGTTTGTCATCCAATTCACAGGTCTAGGAGTAGCAGTGCTGGACGGTATGCTGTACGCGGCTGGTGGTCACTCAGGCTCAGCTTACTTGGACCTTGTAGAACGTTATGACCCGTTCAGCGATACCTGGAGCGTCGTGCGCAGCATGTCAACCTGCCGCTGTAACTTCGCATTTGCAGCTCTTTGATGCTGCACAGTACTAAACAACAACAAAACATCAAACGCCACTACTATCCACGTCGGCCATCTTGTGTCTAGTTTCCCGAGGCCTACCAATGATCCCTCTGTAATGGGTCAGATTATTGTAAGGTGCCAGTCTATTTTTTAACGTATATAAATACGTGTATATGTATGATAGCCTTATTCAGATTTTTCCCAAACACCGATCTATTCTTTGAACGTGTTAAAATGTACAGTATTCTCTGAATAGCAGATTTTAAAGCGGACATTTTTGAGTCTGGATGGTTTCAATAATAATGCCAGCGTTCCCTCGTAATACTTCAGAACATTGACTGATCTTCTTTGCAGTAACTTGTTTGGCCGAAAAAGATCAGTAGATTTTGGAATCTGTTAACTATGAAACAACAGGGAGACAGAACAGTTTTGGGGCCTTTCTCAAAGCCTGGCTCCGGCTCAGGCTCCGGCTCCGGCTCATTTTATGAATCCATACTTATAATCACTGGTATCAAAATAAAGACGTTTGGCTGTGGTTCGGAAGTAGATTCTCTGGTTTGAAAAAGAAAACAGAGCTCCAGCTTCAATGAAAAACCACAACCTATATTTTCAGAGTATGGATTAGAGAGACAAAGCCAGAGCCTAAGCCGGAGCCTGGCTTTGTGAAAAGCCTTTGGGTACTAAGAAGGAAGACCACAAGAACAAAGGCTGTGGAATAATGTCTGGTTACGGGTACAAAGAAAATGCCATAGGGATAGTATGGTAGACAATGTTGGTCAGTAGTGGATTTAGGAGGGTTTCCAGCCAAAGTGCCCAGAAAGTTTAAGATGAAGTACATATTTATTATCTAATTTTACCTTTAATTTTTTTCTTCTCTTTTTGATATGTCTGTGTAGACTTTAAATACATGGGCTGCGACTGTATAGAATTTCATTTCATAGAAATATTATAAAATTATAAAAATTGTTTTGTTTTTTTCTCATTTCTTTTTGCACCTTAATTGCTGCATGTCAGTTATGAAAAACAAAAACTCATTACGTTTTTTTTAATTCTTGCGCACATTTTCCAATTCATGAACAAAAAGTGGATATTTTGTGTTGGACCGTTGGACTGATGCATTTGTGTTCTGCATGGGTAGTTGGGTACATTAATTACTACGCCAGGAAAGCAAATATCGCATGAAAACCAGCGCTCTCCTTCAAAAACAAAGAAATTGAATCATGCTGATGGATGTTTCTGGATGTTTTCATCATTTTTGGAAAGAAACATGGATGCTCCACTAGTAAGGTTCCATACAAGAGTTTACACTCCATGTATAAACACCTCAAAGAGTCTGGGTTACTAGACTGTGAGCTCAAAGAACAAACTGACTCCAGTCACTAAAGGGGGAATTTGGCTATGTCAGAATTATCTGGCTAGGGCTTGAAGTTATACATGAGTCTATGGGAAGCGTCTGCAGCCACTGTCATTGACATGTGCATAATTGCAAGCCGCAGCCAAACAGACTTTAAATCCATAGGGATCATAAAATTGAAATGATATTTTTACGCAAATTTGTTTGTTTTTTGATATGTATTTTGTAATGAATTTTGCCTTTTTTTATTTTTTGAATTAGAGGCTGAATCAGTTGTTCTGGAAAGTGTTATTGTCATTGCTTGCAAAAAATTGGGGGTAAAAAATTTGAAATGCTAATAGTAATCACGTGCTGAAATTGTTCATTTTAAACAATTTCTGAAATAGTGTCATTAATTTATCAGTTGTATCACTTTGTAAGAGATATCATGTTATATATTTGAAATGACACAACTCAGAGTAATCCAGTCGTGGCTTTTTACTCATTTTCCTGTTTTGATTCTAGCAGAACATTTTTAAGGCTGAATTGCATGTAGATAGAAATGTCTTTTATTATTTTATTGTCTGCCCAAATGCTGCCCTGTCTACATGTAGTATAGCACATAAGCTGCACAGCGATGTAGGCACGATTGCCTTACTTACTATAGAATAGAAATAACCCCTTCTAGTTTGTCCAATTTTACTACACCCTTCGATTTGTCTCATTGTGAGGGACCGGTTTCTCCACATCATAGAGGTGGAGGCATTTATTGCCTTGCTGTGGACTAGGTACCCCTTCCAGTCCTATTTATACTGTGAAGAGACCATCAGTCTTGTTTCATTGTGAGGGACTGGTTTCTCCACACCATACAGGTGGAGGCATTAATTGCTACCTTGCTGCCTTGCTGCAGACTAGGTACATCTTCCAGTCATAAATACTGTGAAGAGACCATCAGTCTTGTTTCAGTGTGAGGGACTGGTTTCTCCACACCATACAGGTGGAGGCATTAATTGCTGCCTTGCTGCAGACTAGGTACATCTTCCAGTCATAAATACTGTGAAGAGACCATCAGTCTTGTTTCAGTGTGAGGGACTGGTTTCTCCACACCATACAGGTGGAGGCATTAATTGCTACCTTGCTGCAGACTAGGTACATCTTCCAGTCATAAATACTGCGAAGAGACTGTCAGTCTTGTTTCACTGTGAGGGACTGGTTTCTCCACACCATACAGGTGGAGGCATTCATTGCTGCCTTGCTGCAGACTAGGTACATCTTCCAGTCATAAATACTGTGAAGAGACCATCAGTCTTGTTTCATTGTGAGGGACTGATTTCTCCACACCATAGAGGTGGAGGCATTCATTGCTGCCTTGCTGCAGACTAGGTACATCTTCCAGTCATAAATACTGTGAAGAGACTGTCGGCCATTTCAGTGTGTCTGCTTTAACCCAAGGTAGACTGTAGCTCGCACCTTCATTTGCATATGAACAATAACCATAGCTTTTTTCTTTTCCTTTGTCATAGTTGCCATGCCAACAGTGACTCTATGCCCCAGCACACCATGTTCAGACATCCAGCTCATAAGTTATAGGGTTAGGTCTAGGGCTTCTAAACTAGGAAATAAAAAACGTAGTGTTATAGGAATCTAGTGCCGTCAACATCCAAATGAAATATTGAGCATGGAATGTGTAGTTATTCTTTACATAGCTTGCTTGTTTTGGCAAAAGTGATATGTATGAAATGCCAGCACATTATATTCTAAATAACAGTTACACTAGAATACATGTAGTTCACCACATAGAGTTGACTGTACAAAGTCCACATATTCTATCCCAACTTTTCAACGGTTTGCCATTTATAAGTTCAGTATCGAAGCAATATATTTATTTGATAATTAAATAATAATGTAATGCATTTTTATCATCAAAATCAAAAACTAAAATTAAGAGTAGACTTTGCCTTAAATTATCATACAACAAACTCCTGTATGAAATTTATCAGCCACCTGATTCACAATTTAAAATGGACTTCAATCTTTTCAAAAATACATCGTGATATGAACCGTAAACAAAAGTTCTAAAGTTGTCCACATTGATTACTGCTGCATTGTTGTTTTGTAAATGGATTTAAATAATCAATGTGTAATTTGCTAAATTGGTGAATTTTCAGATGAAATGATGAAAATAATTAATTGTGTTGATGTATTTCCTGAAGAATGGTCGTAATTAATTGTGATAATTATGTGACTCCGCGTTGGACACCGCCAACAAGAGAAACCCACACTGAGATATTTTTCAGTTGGGTTGTTTTTGTTTGTTGTTGTTGTTTTGTGTTGTTTGTTTTGGGTTTTTTTTTTTCTACTGATTACATTTCCCACATCATTTCTTGAAAACCAACTGCAAAATTGCAAAGTGCCATCTACATTTCATTGTGAACTTTATAATCTCAAGATCAATAATTTTCTTAAGATTAATCACATTATTTTTTGTTTGGGTTCATAGAAATGCATCCAAACCACAAACATGGTTATTCATGCAATGGTCTTTGTCTTTAGAAGGCTCATGATGCCCTTTCCTATAGAAACCAATTTATTATTTCATTATTTTTTTCGCATTTCATCATGAAGGGACATAAATAATACAATATATTACTTGGAGTTAGGAGGGCCTGACGCATTTTGATCATAGCAGGATGTTTATCGAAGGCTTCATTACTAATTTCAGGTCATTTTGCTGATGAGCAGTTTGCAGCAGTTTATTACTTGTACAATTTATTACTGTTTTTGCCATCAGGTTTAATGGTGTAGTAACCTGTTGTGAAAAGCTCGGACAAGCAAATGTGTCCTAAATGGAATATTTTAAATGAAAACTTGTTTCTTTGAATTTCATCTCTTTATTTACATTAATTTTTATCCCTAAACTCTACAAAAAGCTCTGATGAATTACATGCAGATCTTGTACTGTGCAATAGTTATGTATTATGTATTTGTTTGTACATAGAAATGTTTACGTTTATTATGATTTTGAATTTGGTGTTAAAATGAACTTGATATTGCGGTCTGGCTTTCAGTTTCAAAGTTGTAATTTTTGCTGTTGATGATTTGAAGCTGCTTACATTAATTCAGTGACAAATCAGTGAATAATTGCCAAATCCTACGTGGAACTTTGTGTTTTATGGCAAAATATTTGTTATACTCTTTGTAAATTGTTTATTTGGTTTTAAGTGGCTTAAACATGAGTATTGTGTGAGGGAATTTTGCGTGATTTGTATTTATCTTGTAAACTATGTACACAGTACGCGTACTTTGCATTATAGCAAATTTTTTTCTATTCTTGTGATACATTGATATGCATTATTTGATTCAACCATTATTGTTTGATTCCCACCTACAAGAACGACACCGATTTGATAATACCTCGTTAATATGTACACCAAAAAATAGATTAAAAGGCTTAAGATGTAATCATATTGCTATATGGGGATTTTGATTCTGAAGTCATGAGTCGCGTTTCCTGTAAAGAAAAGGGTGAACGGTCTTGTCTGGCCCCGACAAAATTATAATTGTAATAAATTGTTTAAAATCATAAAAGCAAGGCATATAATATTTAATAAAATGAAATATAGAAAGAAATATTATACAGCCCATTGTTAAAATAATTAATTGTCACTCAAAGACAAATATCTGACAAAATAATGATAGAAATTTGTGCTTTATTGGTATTCTCAGCATAAATGAATGTTCATGTAATTTATCCTGTTAATTACATAATCCCAATATTACAGCAAATATACAGAAGACATAAGATTCTAAATAAAATAAAAGTCGAGATATTATTGAAACAGAGTTATTACCAAAAGAAACCCTTTTGGAAAAGAAGCAAATTCTAATGCCCAATTATATACATGTAGCTGTGGTTCAATTCCAATCTAAATATGGAAATTTACATCGCAGGAAATTGGCTCCTGAACTTAGATATGCACAGTTGGCTGCATAATGGCATCTTATTATACACACAGTACATTGTAACATCTCTCAATTATTAATAGCCATCGTTAAATTATAATTATTATATCTCCATAGCTTATTCTTCATAATTCTCTGCTCGCTGTAACCATGGTAACATGGCAGTGGCCAAAAGTCTGAATAATACAAAGCTGTGTGATAAAAGGCAATATTTAAGTGACGTTAATTATCATGTTACTGGACAATAGGAGTTTTACTCGCTATTTTACCCACTATTTTTTTTCTTTAAATATCGCTTCCTTCTTTTAATTTTTAGAACTGGTAAAAAAATAGAATTTAGAAATTACACAATAATTCTTCAGATTTATTATTTAAAAAAAAGTATCAAACTCTCCGATGGAAATTTATGCCAAGATCTGTGTTAAGTCATAAAAAAGCAATGCCAAGTAAGCCTTATATAGGAACAGTTTTATCTGAAAGAAAACACAAAACTGGACAAAAAATTAATGATTACTTATTATTATAAAACATATTTTCCTTGATGAAATAAATTCTGTGTAAAATATACGAGGCAGTACTACAGTTTGGAAAAATAAAGGTATTCCAAAGAAAAAGTTTGTGTGTCGGGTTAATTACTAGTCTGTGAAAATAAGTGTGAATTTTTTGCCTCAAAAAAAAAAAGAATAAATAAGGTGTGATTTCTCATAGTTTGACTTGTTCAATGTTTTGCAACAAGTGTTAATACACAGAAGAAGATGATTTAGAGACAATCAGTCTTTACTAAACAAGGGAATTATATACAATGGAACACCACTATAACGAACGTGGCCGGATTCATAGAAATTGTCAGATATAGCGGTCGTTCGTTAAGTGAGTTAAACTGTTATGTTAAGTATGTTTTATATACAAAAATTGGGAGCCAAGGATGGTGTTCGGTACAGCAAATTGTAAGGTATATTGGCGTTCCACTATGAAAAACACAAGCCACAGCATATTTGAGGAAACGATCGTAGCAGTAATTTTCAACTTCTCAAAATGTTCCCAACAGTTGCTTCATCTTCTGTTTTCTTTAATCAAAGCTGCCTCCTTATGTTCTTTTCAAGTTCATAAACATTTTGCAGCTTTAAGTTTTTGCTGTTGGCTTGTAGCACTGTATATGTAGGCCTGTTGATCTTCTCAAAACTATCAAATGCATTTGTGATTGAAATACAATAATCTTGTAAATAATAAAGATACTTAGACAAGGGCCTGTTTGTTTCACGCAGAAGATCAAGGACCCTAGTGATCTGTATCCCAATTTAGCGTATCCTGCATAGGACGTGGATCCGCAGATCTCAGATCCTGTGAGAAACAAACAGGCCCCAAGCGTCGTCAAACGACACAAAGAAGTGCATATGACGGCATATGAAGTGCATTATGGGAGTAGTGGTATTGGGTTGTGTGATACGTAGTCTGCAATAGGAGTAAAGTCAATCTGATGACCAAAGGCAGCTGGGCCAACCACGCTGAGAGCCTCCAGAGTCCGGAGTATGGGAGGTGAGGCCAGGACCAGTACAGCAACACGTAGACCGTATCGAAGCTCCTCTGTGCTGATTGGATGGCCCAAGTCTGCATCCACTATAGTGATCAGGTCAGGGGTCGTTGCTAGGACCTGCATGTTTTAGTCATAATTAAATTATTATGATTCAAAATTAATCAACCATGAATCAGTTTTTCCAACTTTTAAACAAAACAACCGATCCTCATAAAAAATGCCTATAAAAAGGACAGTTGTGCTCTTTTATATCATTTGATTTATCCTTCCCACTTCTTGGGTAAAATTGATGCACTTCTTTTATAAATTTTTTTTTTCAATACACTGATTGCGCGACCAATGTTTACATGCCCTGATGTGACTTGTATTTTTTCACCTCATTTGGCACAGAGAAGCGGTGGAAATGTGCAAAGAAGAATGTAGACAATACAATTGTCTTCTTTGCTCTTTTCCACTGCTGTTCAGCACCAAATGAGATGTAAAAATACCCACTATAAGTCACTGAGCTAAATTTGAAACAATCTTTGGTGTCTATTACAATAGGGCTGGTACAGTATATCTGGATAGCATACTTAAACAAAATGCAGAACAAAAACAAAACAAGGCACGACTGTACAGCATTGTGACTGATCATCGTGCATTATAGATTTGGACTTTTATTGTACTGACATACACTAGGTGCATTCGAGTAGGTCACCTAGGTCGCTCCGAGTCAGCCCCCGTACCATTCAATAGCGTTCCGCACTAATGACGTCACACCATGCATGCACGTGCACACATACAGGTCAGCTCACCACACGTTTGCATGGCCGGTTGCAATGTTTGTCTGAGGTTCGGTGATATTTTTAGCGCAAGTGCACAGTGCTATTAGGTCTGACGTCATTCTCAGGGTTCACCCAGGGCAGCCACCATGCAGTGACCCTGCTAGCAAGCAGACTCAGTGGTAGGAAACACTTCACATGAAATCAAAATGATGGCGGAGAGTTAAGCAAGCATTCGATTAGCCCAGCCGTGGTGGCTGATTCGGATGACGTAACCCGTATTGACCGAGGGAAGCTACTTGAATGCACCTACTGTGATACTTGACTAGCCCCTCCCCACCTTGCTCACCTCGCTGTGGTCACCATGGACACTCTGAGCTACCAGGTTCTCATTCTGGAACAGGACAAGGAGCTGTTGACCAGAGTGCTGCCCGATCCCATCCACTAGGAGACGTCCTTGGGCAAACCCGCCCGTTGTGAGTCTTGATACATCGCTAATCTATGAAGGATTGGAATCCATGCAAGTTACATTAATATCCTATCAGAAGATGGTGCATTGCAAATGGGGGCACAGACATTCAGTCACACAATGAGTTCTTTTGTTACAAAGGCAGATGCATCATCTATGGTGCTACCACTAGGGATCTTCTTCAATATTATTTCAGTGACAATTAGATGCCTTGAGCTGGTGGGACAGTTAGCAAGTTTTACCTCTCTCTCTCTCTCAAACCAAAAAATAGAGGAAGAATTTTATTTTGTATCATGGATAGCAATTGTTTTTTCTCCAATATATGAGATATGGAATATACTATATTCTGTATTTAAAACAAAGGAAGTATGAGATGCCTTAACAAGCAAAGCTTGGGAAAGACAATGAACAATATATGGACAAAGACAAGGGCAATACAGACAGAGATAGGACAAACATCTTAACAACTGATAAAGAAGCAAAAAATGCAACGCACAAATTACCAAGATAAGGACAAGTAGATGTAATCAGTAAACCTCAAATATCTCAACCTTCATCCTAATGATCTCACCTTTCCAATGATCAGTAAGACTCCATTCTCATGTTCTAAGATGGACTCGATGGGTGATTGCTTCTCAATCTTGGCTTTCAGCACGGCCCGGCCCAGCTTGCAGGCTCTACTGACTGAATACAGGACGGTATGTTCCTTGACTACATTAGGATGAAGAGGGGCAATAGCAAGAGCACCTTGACATCTGAGTAAGAAATGTCAATGAAGGAGGACAATTAGACCAATTCTGTAGCCACTTTTAATTTCGATACTTTTGGTAAAAGGGATTTTCCTTTCTTTCTCAATGGGAGACTTAAGAGAACCAGTCTTCAAGTCAACAGCGCACACGCACGCACAACAGCGCAGGCACAAAACAACGCACGCATGCTCACAATTGTGTCCGCATATGCTGTTGACTTGAAGACCGGTTCTCCAAAGTCTCCCATTGTTTATGTTTTTGTGTGATCCAAATTGGATTGAGTTGGCGGTTAATAAGATTTCAGTTTAGAACTTGCAGAGTGATGGAAATTAGTGTCCAGTGGTATTTGATAATAATATCCGGTATGTACAGCCTGGGGTTGATTTCACAAAGCCCTACGATTGATCGAATTACGAAGGATAACCCATCGTATCCTATGAAATCTATGTAGGGCTGCAATGCATATAAGTCCTATGATTGATAGTAAGTTACGATGAGTTTGGTGAAATCGACCCTTGCTGATACAATGCAATGTATGGCAAGTTGAAAAGTACCAAAACTAGAGAAAAACATTTCTACTGGCACCAGCTGAGAGAGGAACCTCCCATATCTGTGCAAACCTTAAGAGCATCTAACCACACATCTTAGGTTTCACAGTCTTGACCTGTCAAAGCAACTCAACAAAGGTAACTGATAAAATGGGACGCCACCAATAATAAGCCTGCTTGCTCAGTTGTCCAATCCCACCTCATCTTTGTTCTCCCTTACCCCATATCCATGACAACGCCCCGGAAGTGATCCTCAAGCTTGCGATTAGTGTCGGCGGAAAACGTGACAGCCCGACGCCCCTTCTCATCGACCAGCACACTGGGGCAGAGTGGATGACCATAGATAGATGGAACAACCATCTATTAATCAGAAAGAAGAAGGTGAAGATATGACACATGAATATGAGTGGACGTCACTGCAAGATATTACACTGTGTCACCAAGACTAACATGAACTGAGCTCTTTAAACAGATGGTTAATCAAGGGAAGATTTTGACATTATTTTAGTTCCAGTCACTGATGAGTGCTTTAAGAAATCTTTCAAGTTTCTGAAAGCCACTTTCTCTGCAACAATGCAGAGATGCTCCATCTATTAAAGAATTCAAAGAAACTTTTTTTGCCCAGTTTCTTTTTAAGCTGACCACTGTATTTGTATTTCATTTTGTCAATTTCAAAGAGCAATGGACAAACTTTGCTCAATGAGTCAGTCCCATTCATGAGTCTGTTCATATTAAACTGAGATCCAAATTTCAGGAACAGATAACACTCATTGCAGTATTCCTTCAAATTATGAGTTTTCAAATGAGAGCATTTGTGAACACCTTTGGATTGCCCTGCGACGAAGACAGAAACCGCCCTGCAAGACTTGCCACACTCAAAATGCAAGAACAACACCACAGGACCAAAACTGTACAATTATTTCACTGGTTATTTAGATTTCAAGGACCTGAAGTTCCGGGAAGGCACGTCCCATTCCATCGCAGTCAACGACGGGCAGATCCAAGGTAGCAGCTACTGACAAGGGTTCCATGGCATTGGTTCCACCAATCTCAGCACTCATAAGGGCAATAACTTTAGATCCTGGGGCACAATCAAAGTACAGTATACTGGGTATAAAATGATTTTGTGGTTATAGACTAACAAACTGTGACAAGACTGACATCGATCCTAAGCGGGCCCCAAACAGTGCCGGTAGTGCATGTAACAAGGTTGAATATTGCATAATCTTATGATCAAGCTTGGCGCAACTTGAGGATCGATTAGAAAGGACTGTTAGAAAATTTGAGATCAGAAAAAAATTATGCGTTGCAAAAACAGGTTATTGACGAAAATTCTGTTCGCTTATAAGTTTCTGCTTCAGCTAGGAATTGAATTTGACCAAAACAAACATTGCTGGGTTCTTTGTGATCTGGGATTTCTCACAAGGGAGGAAACAGAGGTTAGTTTTAACGTGCAAAAGTCTGTGGAACTGTCCCTATATTAGGATACAGATTGAACCAAATCTGTATTCCTAAGCAGCTGCTGCTATCAGCACTGCTGCAGCTGCTGCAGCTTGCTGTTTACTGCTGCAGCTTGCTGTTTACTGCTGCAGCTTGCTGTTTACTGCTGCAGCTTGCTGTTTACTGCTGCAGCTTGCTGTTTACTGCTGCAGCTTGCTGTTGTCAGTATTATATGATAAGAAGAGATCCAAATCTCTGAATTGAAAAAGGATTTGGAATCCAACTGATTTTGTTCATTCAATTAGAGAACAAATATGAAATGCAAACCTGTTGAGGGTGGAGATGAAACTGAGTCTGTGACTCCTCTAGGAAAGTCATCCACATACACCACTCCATTATCTCTCTTCACTGGCACACCATCTACAAAGAAAACACACGATGACATTATTTAATTGGTTTGATGGGGGAATGTTAGAGGGTGACCGTAATCTGTGCTACGGTGATAGTTATTTAGGTATGGAGGACACGAGCCTACAGGTCTAGTGTGTCAATCTTAAAATCCTTGAGGAGAATTCTCAGGGTATGTGGCTTATTCCACACTAGCTATAGGTGCAGGTCCATCATGCATGTGTCCTTGAGCAAGATGCTTTGCGGTAAATTTCTTCCCATCCTTGGGACTCACAAAATATTAATATCGGTCGAGGGACCATAACAGTTTACAGACTGCTTTCATATATCACACTGCCATAATGTAATATGCTTTGCACACAAAGCTGAAAATCTGTTTTCTTTTTGAAACCAGATAATCTAATTTCGAACAGCAGCCAAAAGCCTCTATTTTGATACCCGTTATTTTAGAATGGATTCACAAATTGGAGCCGAAGCTGGAACCTGAGCCAGAGCCGGGCTTTGAGAAAGACCCTAGGAGTAAGTATACAACTGACTGAAACACTTACTGATACTGTCTGGTACCCCGTCTCCATAATTCCTATTGGCAATCTCTTGTATGCATTCCACTGCCTGGATGAATTCACAACCAGACTCCAGTTTCTCTATCATGATGCCTGGTGCTCCCATGAAGGCCACAGGAACCACCAATCCAGTCAGCTCAGGAGTAGTTCCAAGTCTATATCAGGTTCCCCCAAGAGAAGACAGAGAGAAGACAAAAGAGACATTTGCCATCAGGTAACTACCTACTGCCATCATCTCTGTCTTATGCAAATTAGGCTTGCCCTTCACTGACGTGGATGAGCACTGCATGCTCAGTGCTTGTTGAGTGCACATTAAAATAGATGTACCATTACCCTGACATGATGACTCAGGCACCCCTGTCCTACCTTTCCGGGGCAATGATTCGGATCCTCTTGCCATCCCGTAATGCCTTCCTAGCATTGAGCATTCCCATATGTGGGCTTCCTCCTCCTCCACATCCTAAGATACCAGCCCCAATGGCTATACACTCCACATCAAACTCAGATAGTGACCATTCACCGGTCAGCGGGTCAACGTTGTGGTCTGGTACTTGGACACTATGAGGCATGGACGTATCATCGGTCAAACCTTTGTCTGTTCCTGTGCACGAAATAAATGTATACAATTTTGCTTCATTTTGTAAGTTGTAGGCTATTTTGGATAAACCGTGATGAAGATGAATCTCTACCATCTTGTCTTTTTGTCATGGATAAGGAGAATTTCATATAATTTTGAAAACTGAAAAGTTTTAGTTACTTAACTAAACTGACGATCATGGTGTCCTCCTTAATACCCCTTACCCCTCACAAATGTTCAGCCACTCATTTGATTTTTCCCTCAAAGAAGTGCCTTTTCACAAAAGAAGTTGCCACTTCAACCCCGTAATGTTTCCGTTATCATCTTCAATCCTCAAAGTGACAATTCCAATTTTCTGATCCATTTTTGTTTCGGCATTTGTAATTATTTCTTTGGCTTCTCCATAACCATCCTGTGATCATTATTTTGGAGAGTGCAATAGTTTAGTATTCCCACCAGTCATTGCCAGTGGGAAAATCAACAAAGAATCTACACTAAGGTCTTGAGTTAAATGCACTACAACATGAGACGATGGCACTCCACATAAACAAATGAGTACAAATGAATTAGCTTACCTCTAGCTTGGCTGGACATATGATCTCTCGGAGTGGTATCTGCAGAGTCTGTCTCTCTGTTGCCTTGTTGAGGTGTTACTGCATCAGATGGTACTTGGAGGTCTTGTGGGCCTTGGGGGTCACGTGTCATCATGAGGTCACCTACTGCCTTGACCTTAATACGTGTGGCATTATTGGTCACGTAGGCTAGTGGTGTAATGGTCACCTCGGTTATCTGGGAAATAAAAATAATGGTCAAATCTAACAGTGAGGGAGAGAGAGTTCAAGACTACACACTGATGTCATTGAAATAGCGTGGGTGCTGGAAATATCCTCTATCAATGAAAAGAGTAATAAAGCAGCTGAAAAGTATATCTTGTTTGAACTAGAATGAATTATTTAACTTGTGTACTATAAGAAGAAATAACATAAGAATTATGGTCAGCTGGAACTTGAGAATGGACCGTTCTGGCTTTGCTCTTAAGCCCCACCCCCTGTATCTTTTACATACAGCATGTGACCGACTTTGACCAAGGTTTTCGTGGGTCACCTGATTAAAAGGCGTCCCTCAATTGGCCAATTGGCACAAAGTTTGATTGACAGGCCAGAAGGGTCTATTGTGCTGGGGGACCGGAAGCATTTCAATTTTTAGAAGGATCGTTGGTTTTTATCATTACAAACGAAAAAACGTTTGACTTCAAAATGAGATGAGTAGCTAAACATCAAATGATATGAAATCAGATGTATTTCAAATTAAAAGGTTGATACAAAGTGTCTGTCGATCTATCATTTTAGTCCAGAGGGTGGAAGCAAGGTGTGGAGATTGAAAGAGTGACCATATTTGTTTCCATTTGACTGAAGGAAAAAAGGGTGTCTAAATACTTTTGGTCAACACATGTTAGAACTGAAGCTGAAACTGAGTTTCACTAACAACATAGAGGTCTGAGAAAGACAGCCAGATACCACTCCGGCTGGAAGATTTGCTTTGGGTTTGGGAACTAGGTTACAAGCACGAGGGAGTTCGATATGGAGAAGATACTTTTAAAATGGAGAATCAAAATTTGAAGAAATGCATGCTGGTGTTAGAGACCGACTTCCATGAAATCACAGGTACTTTGCCCAACTCACCTGTACACTGTCAGGCTGAGCACCATGCTGAATGACAGCCTGAGTGGCCTGTTGTCTAGCCTCTTCTAAAGCCTGTTCTCGGGTTATCTCATCCAGGCTGACCACTGTGTCTTGTACGCTGCTGACTTGGCTCAGGCAAGCTCCAATGGCATTGGCAACCTGGAATCAGAGGTGATCAGTGAATGAACACTGTAATGTGACTGAAACTTCCTAAATGTGTCACTTAAGGACAGGTACTGATGGTTGCTAGGCCAGTGTAATTACTTTACATAGGCCGGTCAGACCAACTCAATGCTCTTCCTAGACGGCTTGGGACAGACTGGCTCAGAGCTCACTGCAGGTGACCGATCATCAGTAGCCCGCTTGATGTGCACCATTCCAGGAGGGTCATGCCCAAACCTCACGCTCGCCCACCTCTACTCACCTCGGTATCGTTTCATCGCATATTATACCAAATTTATTGTATGTACTTATTAACTATTTGACATTGTGATATTTGTTTGTTTCGCTCCTATTTTAGTCTTCATTCGAACATATTGAATTAAATTCAAGGGGTCATGTCAAGTGGTGATTCCCAAGTAACTCAAGTTCTGGTTTGCTTTATGTCGTGCCCATAGAGCACCCTCTGGTGAACTTGGTACGTCCGTATCACTGGGCATCCTTATGCTCATAAGCAAGTCTTTAATTAATTTATCTGGGGCAATAAGCTACACCAATATTACTTGCACTTGTACAATTTGTATATTTTGTCATAATATTCATTGTACATGAGACAAGAATGTGGCTTCTCTTGTTCTGTTTGTCAATGTGTTATTGTCCCTCTAGCGCCCTCTAGTGGTGTATACGTGTTAACGAATTACTAGTACTGTATTCTGATATCCTTGCATGTGTCATATCAAGCTATTGGTGAGTGTCAATGAGGTACATGTACCTGATAGTGAGGAGGCTTAATGACGCAGGATGCTCCCTTTAATCTCCGGCTGTCATCCACAAGGATGCTACCTCCACCCACAACGACAACGGGCACATCATCAGCGCTAAGCTGCAAGATAGACGGTCACCATCAAAGCAAAGTATACAAAGAGAACAAACAAAATGCTGGTTAATACAAGTCATAAATTATTGCAAAATGCTACTGTAATCGATCTCCCTAAAAAAGACCTGAAATAATTATGAGAAATGTTCAGAGCTGAAGGCCTGACATTTTGATCCTAGCAGGATCTTTCTTGCATTAGAAGTTTCTTCGAGCCGTCCTTACTCAAATAGGGAATATCTGGCACCCTACTAACTGAGCTATCCAGCCCATATGTTGGCGGGGTCCCAAATTGTCAATTATCTTTGTTTGTTTGGCAGTCAGAAGCCATGAAAACCTCACATCTCAAGGATCATTGAAGATACATGATATGCAACATTTAGCAATGCTTCAAACTCAGAGAAACGGTACTTGGGGATCAGTCAAAGAGGATGCAGGTCAGTTTTTCGATCAGTATGAAATCACGAAATTCATGAAAAATCTGGTCAGTTTACATTAGGTTTATTTCATGAGAGGAAATATAATGAGATTGGCAAGAATTTATGAAGAAAGGAATGTTTATTACTTATGACCCCTACATACCTTGACCTGGTCAACCAGATCCTCCAGGATACTATGAATCTTATCCATGGCTTTCTTGACGAGGTCCTGCGGGAGACTGGTCACTTTGCTCTGGTCACCAAATGAAGCCAGTCCAGCAGCCACTGCGATGTCGCTGGACGTCAGAGTTGAGCCACCAAAGATGACAGCATCCTGATTCAGTAGATAGCCTACGCTGTCTGGTCCAACTGACAGAGATGTCTATGAAGAATGGATCCAACCAGAGCAGTGACAGAACCATAGCTGCTTATGATCCCACAACCTAGATCTTCAACTTTGGCTTCTGAATCATTACTTTGGTGTACTTTACAGTGGGTCCAGCATGACCAAACGCATCGTCATATGTATGAAATCATTTAGGATCCATGATTTTCAATTGACGAAAGAACCAGTTCATATGATATCCTGTTTATGACTAAGAATATGAAATCAAGCGTACACATCTGACAAGTTTAAAGGTACAGTACAGGATTGGTAACATACCCAAACATAAATTTTCACAGATTTACGTATAACTTCCAGGGTATAAAGATGGTGCTGGTAGAAAAATATTGTTAAAATATTTCCCCCTAAAATGGTGTACTCCAGAAATTAGTAAAACAAAGAGTTAAGGAAAATTTAGTTGGTTTTCCACTATTTTCTCGTGGCTCAAATGTCTAATTGACCTCAAATTTTCACACTTTTGTGTTATTTTATGTACAGGTGTTTGATTAGACAAAGTGTGAGTGTTGTTCTGTGACCTTTACCAATCATGTATTATACCTTTAAGTGGATAATAATAATACAACAGTTTTATAAGCAGCCTGCAAATATGGACATAAATCCTAACATAGCCTTCACACACTTACAATGCATCCGTCCTCCTCCTTGAACCTAACACGAGACCCTCCTCCAAGCCCTCTAGATAGCACATCTGGCATCTGGAAGTTGGTGTTGACTCCACCGACTTGGACCTTAGTTGAAGCCTCCTTGGGAAAGCCCTGTCGGAGGAAACCGACATCTGAAGACGTACCTCCGATGTCAATGACAATACCATCCTGGATACCTGTAAGAACCATGGAGACATACACCTCAGTACTGGTAGGACATCTGTACTGGTACACACAAGGTTAGGGGTTCTAACCCCTCCAGTGGGGACAAGCCTGGAAAGTTTACTTCTCTCAAGCACTCAAACCTAAATCAGGGTCTTCCCTTCACCAATATTTACCAGCATTGTATTATTATTAATCATTCTTGAATTCAATGAATGAATTCTGATCAATGATTGTTAGGTGCCTATGGCTGATTGATTATTTGAAGTTGTAGCCCACTGTTAAGGAAATAAAACACACAGACACGCCATCTTTCAGGCTGCGCTACTAGAATTAAATCTTAATATTAAATTTGCATGGCCTCATTTTCCCCTCAAAACAAACTTTAAGCAATTTTGCCAATCAACTCTTTCGGACAAAAATCTGTCAAAAAATCTAAACAAAACAAACATAAAGAACAATGAGAGAGCAAGAGAATCAATTCCTGTGTCCCAAATCTGGCCATGTTTGTACAAAATTGCAAATAAACCGGACGGACAAATCACAATAGGGCAAATGAATTTCTGTTCACCAAGAGAAAGAAAGTTCATTTTGCTGATTCTGATTCGGAATTCAATCCAAATTCAGTAAATAGTACAGAACATAATCTGTCAAAATGGGAAATCAAACTCAAGGGTGTTTGAAAACGGACCAGGGCCGATTTCATAAAGCTCAGCGGCACGTCGCAACTCGATTTGCGACGCGTCTCAGGCATCTATGTGGTGAGTCCATAGAGAAAGGATGCATCTTAACTCTGCGACGCGTCGTAAGTTTTATGAAATCGGCCCCAGAGGCCGATTTCACTAACGCTTTGCGATCATCGTAAAGCCCAAATCCATCGCTAAACGGAAAATTGCTATGCAAAGTAGCGATCGATTTTCTGTTTAGCGATGGATTTGGGCTTTACGATGATCGCAAAGCTTTAGTGAAATCGGCCCCTGGTCCTCCATTGTCAACAGAAAAGCATTGGCCCTACAGCATTGAGTATTGAGAAATTTGACATGAAATGATGAAAGAGCTAACCCGAGAGTTTAGCAGCTCCTCTCATGCTGTTGGTGGGTCCTGAGGAGAATGTCAAGACTGGAAACTGCAGAGCTTTATGAGAACTGAAATGTGAACAAGAACTCGTGCTGACATATGAGATGGCGACGTGCATATGGTACAATGTGAAAGTGACTACCAATATCTAACAGGATCAAACTCAATATAAGTTATAAATTGCTGCAAACTGCTCATTGGCCAAATTAATGACCTGAAATATTTGAAAATGCTTGGCGTTAGGCGGGCCTGACGTGTTTCAATCTTAATAAGCAGGATCTTTATCGAAGGCTAAATGGTGATCATTTAGCCTTCGATAAAGATCCTGCTAGGATCGTAACGCATCAGGCCCTCATATTAACTCCAAGCAGGATCTAACTCTTTGGATATGGTGTTGTTTAGGAATGAATGAGGACATTTGACTAGCTAGATATTGAGTCCTGATGCATCTTGCTTGGTGCTGGATTGATTGAGGCCAGACAAAGAGAAATTAGGAGTTTGAAAAGGTTACCAGTGGACTCACTGGAGTAACTTTAGCTTCCAGTATCGTAGTGGGATGAACTTGGGTACAATTGGCCTGTCACTGTGTCAGTCTACCACAAGAGTGGGAAATCGATCGTTAGCATTCTATCATGATGGCTTATTGGTGCAAATCCATTTGGTCATAGATGTAAGAATTTGGGTTTCTTCCTAATATGGAAGCATCAGAAATATATGACGTCAAATAACCACAAGGGAAACTGACTGGTATCATTGAAAAGTGAACAATGAAACACTGACTGGAGCAGGATTCGAACCAGCGACCTCCGGAACACCGTACCAGTAAATTTTCTTTGTTCAATTTTCAATGAAATATGACATCGTGTCAAAAAAGAAAGAGTGAATTCTGACAGGCCATACATGGATGGGGAAGAACCCAGAGGGTAGAAGAATATCCAAGAGGTACATGTATGGGGTGTATCATTGCCGTTACTGGAGGAAGCCTTCTGAATGAGTGTCTCCAAAAATGTGCTAGGATATGGCCAGGAAGTCACGAAATGAAGCAATGATTTGGAATACCTGATAACCGTGCCATCATTCTGCGTCAGGAAGAAAGGGCAGTCTAGACCAAGCTCCTGGAGAGTCTGGGCAAAGGTAGCTATGGTCCGGGCACAGAGAGGCTTGAGACACTCGTTCAGTATACAGGCATTCTCTCTCTCCAAGATACCGACCTGACCCACTTGATGGGAGAGCGTCAGGCTGCAGGATGGATAGTGCTGCTGGAAAAGCTCTGCTACCTGGACATAGTAAAGTGGAAATTGGGCGAGAAGAAATTGCTAGCATAAGTATGGTAGCTTGCAATCCCTGGCTTACATGTGTGTCTTTAGCATTATGTACCTCTGTCTTCTAAAGTTCTAACTCGATCCATCTCTGACTATTAATCAGGCCTGAGTGTGAGAAGACTGGGAACCACTGCAGCAATGGCAACCAATGAATGGTTACCAGACTATACTGAGAATTATCATAAGTAGGATTTGAAGCTTTGCATGGTGGAAGTAACATATAAAGAAAGGAAGGTTTGCGGATACACCATGTTACTCTTTTCTAGAAGTGTGGTTCTGAAAAGAAACGGTGAGAAGTTGTCTCGACGTTCCAGCCAGTGTACTCTGGCCGTCCTCAGGGGAGAACGATGATGACAAACAATATGGTTAATAAACAAGATCCCTGGGCAGTTGCTGGACACAGTGGCAGTGGACCTAAAGTCCCTACAGTTCATTTGTGCTCTGTTCATTGTACGTTTGGTAACTGCATCATCTGCAGTAAAGCATGGACCACTACCGATAATTATGGGTCTGACTACACCCACCTTGCATTCCTGAGCAGGGTTGACTGATGAGAAGATCCCACAGATGACCACATTGCTGATGCCACTGGCTCTGATATCCTGAATGCACCTGATCAGTTCAGCCTCATCTAGTGGACTAATCTCTTCACCGTTATACTGGTACCCACCATTCACCAGATGAATGGGGCCGCACACGATCTGAATGAAGCAATAGAAACAATGGAAAAAATCCATTATAACGTATTTCTTTTTATTTTCCCCATAGAAACAGGCTAATTTTCTCCTATGTAGCACTGTACTTGAGTGACAAAAGTCTTGACTTTTTACGGATTTGGACTTGGATTCGGACTCAGACTCGGACTTGGACTCGGACAGCAAGGACTCCCATTCGGGCTGCAAAGACTCCCAACTCATCCGTGGGCAACACAGCTTGTTCTCATTGGTAATGGTATTAAGACATACATCAAGACTCAGATTCGGACTCACACTTGGACTCACACTCACACTCAGACAGCAAGGACTCACTCTCAGGAGGAAAATACTCGACTACAGCTTGGACTGCTCTGTAGTTAATGCTGGAGCAGACTATGGCAATCTGGGCGGTTTGAGGAACAGGGCAGTTGCAATCTCTTTCAGGGATGATGGACAAATAATATCTCAAAAAACAAAAGAACTCTAGCAGTTATGTCTGAATGCCAGAAATGTATTGAAAAATCAACTTGATTCTTTGCCATGGGCAAGGAAGGTTCGGTGAACTTAAATGAGAGGAAAAAAGTAGGCAGTCTTTCTATTGTAATTGACAAAATCTTCCTGAACTTTTAAGAGTCCAATGCCCAGCCCACTCCCGACCGTAGTCCTGGGTCAGCGAGGATTAAGAGCCAATGTCCTCCACAAACCTCTTTGAGATCTGATGGGAAATCGATGAACGGTTTCATCCCTCTAGAAGCAGCACCGCAGAGTCTGATAACAGCAACCAACGTCAGGTCTTTCCTTTGAATCACGGCATTCAGGAAATGTGTGGTGCCGATGTTAATGCGAGCAGCGGGCTCATCTTTGCCTGCAAGACCGGTTAGATTCATCGTCATCAACAAGGTTAACAACCAACAAAGGAGTGATGGTGAAAATAATCTACGTGTGGTGACTTGTTTATATAGGGAGAGAAATTTTAATGCTGGTTGGGCCCAGCCACTGAAAAGCCAGGCCTTGGCTTTGCCTGGGCTGCTTCTATAATTCCAAGGCTTGAACTATCAACTTCAAGCCCCCGCTGTGTCCTGGCACTAACCTGATTGACAGATCGAGTACACATTTACCAGGGACAGTATCCAGAAGCCAGGCAAGAGTAGCTCTACTGTATTGAACGTGGATGTGAGTGACTTCATGATCACACACAAACATCTGAAAACCAAGGAAAAAGCTGAAATTCAAAAATTCCTCTACTGTTGTACAGAGTAGACAGCTGGTAGATGTACAAAAAAAGGTGAAATTCTGAGTTAAAATCTAAACCAAAAAATCAGAATTCAGATTAAAATTTGAAGATTCACATCCCTGATTGAAGTTCAGGGCTAACAAGAGGATGGTATCGGGCCTGATGAAGGCATGGGCTTGGCCAGGCTTTTCAGTGGCTAAGCTCAACCAGTATCAAAGTTACAGCAACAGGGCCATAGAGTAGGATATTCCAGTCTACTACGGTTCTTATATCAGCTGATTTCTCTCTGCCCTCAGTGCCCAGCTACTGACTCAAATACTTGCCTAAGCTGAGCCTTGCTTCAGCGATGACACTAGACAGAGCTTGCTTAAACCCTGAGGTAACATTCTCTGTCGTTGGCACCTTGCTGGATGCGACCACGCGGCTCCCTCGCAAGCAAACAGCGTCGGTGTTTGTTCCACCCACATCAACTCCAATCACAGACACATCACCATTGATACCTGCAATAAATGTATCACAAGCTATTATCATCATCCGGGGCCGATTTCATAAAGCTCTGTGACGCGTCGCAACTCGATTTGCGACGAGTTCTAGCTGCGACGCGTTGCATCTATGCGGAGAGTCCATAGAGAAAGGATGCGTCTTAACTCTGCGACGCGTCGTAAGTTTTATGAAATCGGCCCCGGGTTCTAACCATGCTGGCCCGTCATTTGCACAGGCACAGGTTAATGCCACTAGGGTTTTAAAACCTCATTTTCTCTCATCCAAAAATTTTCAAATGTTTATGATGGACGTTTCAAATAATGATCACCCAAATGACCTTCTATGCATAAATGTCACATGATGAAGTAATACAAAACAAAAAGATGTGTACTGTCCATCAGTCATGTATCAGTGGAAATCTTTCTGATTCAGAATCTAGACTGCTTTAAACAATCATATTTTCTGAAAAGTAAAAACTAAAATTCACTGTCCCTCCATATACTCACCAGCAAAAGATGACATGGTGCTTAGATCATAGAAGTTTCCTCCTAGGCTCCTAGTATTAATTGACTCAGGCTGTCAAAAGAAAAAAAAAATCCAAACATATCATGACAACATCTACACTAGGATAGACAAATTGCAGTATGTGGTATGCTTTAAATCATCAACGTTTTCACAAACTGACGAATCAGCCGAAAATCACTCAAATTTTCATTTTCCCTTTTTTGGGCTATTTCGGTATACCTTAACGTCCTTTACGTTGGAGTGAAAGTAGTTTGAGTAAAAACCGTCTAATTTTCTAATTATACTAATTGTAAAAAGTGACGAATGTGCTGGAAATGAACTTTGTGTTTTCGCGAACCGGCGAATCTGTACACACAGCCACACAAACTATGAACTGAGAAAATCGCGTTTGAAGTTTTACGTTTTTTAAATCACCATCTCGGCAATTTTAAGCTTCAAATCCAAACAATTTTAGCAAGTTTGGAAAGGACATGAGTTACTTGAGATCTTGAACATACTTTAATATGCAGTTGCTTATTAATTAAGACGCTGCTCATTACGAAACAGATTCGTCAGTTCGTGAAAACGCAAAACCCTGAATGCCACGAGCGCAATACAAAATAAGTCCTGTTAGAAGGGCGCATGCGCTGTATGAGACGAATCAGTGTTGCGTGCGTGGCATTCAGGGTTTTGCGTTTTCACGAACTGACGAACCGAGCGCGCAGTGATGAATCTGCCGTGCTACCGTGTGTCAGTCATGGTTTTGCATTTTCACAAACTGACGAATCTGTTTCGTAATGAGTAGCGTCTTAATTAATAAGCAACTGCATATATTAAAGTATGTTCATGATCTCAAGTAACTCATGTCCTTTCGAAACTTGCTAAAATTGTTGGGATTTGAAGCTTAAAAGTCGCCGAGATGGTGATTTAAAAAAACGAAAAACTTCAAACGCGATTTTCTCAGTTCATAGTTTGCGTGGCTGTGTGTACGGATTCGTCAGTTCGTGAAAACGTCGACGAAATGATGATCGTAACACCTCGAGGCTTGATGGAACAAGGGTTACAATCATCGCAATTCCAACATAGGCCTAGGCCCAGTATGACTAATAAAGAACACTCAACTTTTTTCATCTGCAAATGCACCCCCTCTTGAGTATTTCTGACGCACAATTTGGTGAGTTTTACGGGTCATTTAATTTGCTTGTTTTCTGTATCTACTCCTTTCATTTGGCCTAGGCTATACTTGCCAACTGTAGCTGTAGTTTGTACACTTGTATAAGTTGTAAAATCTAAACAAATGCTAGTATCAGTAATCCTACTCCTAACGTTAGTCCTACAAATACAATATAGGCTGCAGACATAACTTTAACCCTTGGACCTTACACAGATGATTGAGATTAAATGTTGAGAACCTTTCAAATGTTGTCGGCGAATCCTGACCAAAAATGTGCCCGAGTCTTCACTGAACATGGGTGATTTCCCTCACTTACCCAAAGTTACGCGGTCTACCCCCCCAAACCCCCCCCCCCCGTCCGAATTAACCTAGCTGCAGTAACTGTAGCCCAATATTACTCCTGACATTGTTGTCCTATATACGACAACAACGTCAGGAGTAATATTGGGCTACAGTTACTGCAGCTAGAATTAACCAGGCTAACCCTACCTCCATCATTCATGCCCTAACCATGGAGGAATAAACACCCTTGCTCTAACCATGGAGGTATAAAAATGACTTTTTATACCATGCTCTAACTATATCGTTCGTGGTTACTGAATGGACCACCATGACTCCGCCCAATTAAACAAGATGAAATCATGAAGTATAACTTCGTATTAGCTAGTTCTACTAGCATTCAAAGCTAAAAGAAAGTAGTAAATGGGGAAATTAAAATACAATTCAAGTACATTTTTAACTCAAAGTCAAATCGCGACCTGGCTTACCTTGCATGGACCTAGTAAATGGCCTTGAACTTGGCTTACTTTCCATTCATTTACACGGAAGTTGTCGTGCCATGCCACTTTGTTATGATTGATGAATGGTGAATAACAGCAATATTGAGGGCGCTGTCGCGTCGAGTTGAAAAAAGCCAGAAAACTCTCTCGAATCTCGGCGCTCTGTCGATCGAACAAAGTACGAGGGGTGTCATTGTAAATATGGCACGTCATTGTGACTCCTATTAAGTGGACATCTCTTTAATTATTTTCTGTATCAAAATGCAGATCTGCATGATCGAGAACATTACTGTGAAAGAGCTTAATTAGCACTGTGCACCTGTACAATTGTGGTGAAGAACAATGACCCAGATTCAACAAGTTGGCAAATTGATTGGGCGGTGGTGGGGTGCGGCGGCCTATGAGAAAACCTAATAAGAAACCACAAATTCCTACACTACAGGAAGCAACAAGGGTCTCCCTTTTTGAACATGTTTTTTTATCAAGCAAGTCTCCCTAAAAAACTTGAATAAAGTCCTGGACGACTGAAGCTGGTAGTCAGTGTGGTCCTGAATAGCCTTGTGCCGGGAGACCGTCAACAACATATTAGAACAACAACAACAACAACAACCAAACATTACACAACATCTGTGTGCGTGCGTTGGCAAAAACAACACTGGAATAAAATGCAAATTGTTATGCAAAAACATGAATAAGTTAATTTTTTGCTTTAACTTCATCATAATTATAACATGAGTTACTTACTTTGTGCAATGTTTTGCCAACAATTATAACAGATTGAGGTAACACTGAAAATGGAATCTGATTATAATAAGTTGTTGTTTGTTGGGGGGGGGGGTGTTTGTTTGTTGTTTTGCTCAAGTTTTGATGATAATGCTCGGTGTGCATGACTACAAGGCAATGCAGCATGGCTATGAGGGGAAAATTAATGAGGACGCATACAAAAAACTGGACATTATTGTCCGTTTTCTGAGTAGGTTTTTTTCCAGCATCACTGAATTCTTTTTAAATCACGGACGTCCTATTTTGGCCTACCTGAATATATGGAATGTGTAATTATGTCATTCTGTTATTATGCATGTTACTGAGATAAAATACCATGGAAACACTGTGTTGTTACGGATTTTACGAACATTTTTGTCAGAAACACGTAAATCGGCGATGCAAATTCTCGGGTACAACAACATTTCTTGGAAAAAACAACAACAGCATTCGATGGTATTCTGTGATAACGTCTTGGAAATCATTAATTATTCTGTAACACTGGAAATACAGAGTTCTATTTTTTGTAACGATCATCTTGACCTATCATCTTTTTGATTTAATCGCTTCCAATCTCAATTCTCAAAACACTGTTCAGTAGAATATCAACAACAGCCAGGTTCAGACACGACGTGTTCCCCCACAAAAGGAGACATTTCTCTCGCCATATTATCCCCTCAGTAATAAAATAAAGCAAGTGGCATTAAAATCAAAATACGTCATAAAAGTTTACGTTGTTTAGTGCAGTGGCAGGCCGTACATGTTAATACGGCCTTGCATGCTGGGCGGTCGTAGCTTGCTAGCCGCGGTGCTGATCGAGCCCTTGTTACGAGCGATGCGTGGGAAATGTGCCGGGGACTTCAACACAACACCGCAGGGCTAGGCTGGCTAGGCCGGTGTCTGCAACTGAGCACACGGGTTTAAAGCATAACACGTCTCAGCATAACAACATCAACATGTGCATCTACATGTATTTTGTTTTGCAAATGTCGGTGGTGGCTATTTTGTGAAACGATTTAAACTTTAAAGGACCTGTTAATGAAATTCTCAATTTTTACCAATTTGATGTATTTTCCATTCATAAAAAGTTCAACAGTGTCAGCATCCAAAACGCTATCCATTTCTAGACGCTTGTTTGCGAATTCGTGTGATCCAATGCAGGGAAATGATCAAGCCTATACATGAAAAATCTAAGTATAGAAGAGATTTATTAACTCTCGTGATGCCCTTCAGAAATTTCAAATGATTTCTAGCGATTTAGTGTCGGTTGTTATTAAATATTATCGCTAAACGTAATGCCTATACTGGTCCAGGCAGTATGCATTTTTCATTCAATTGCCAAACCGGCGGTTTGCATTGAAATTCAACGATATTTACGTGTTGAATTGGTTAATTATTCTGTTTTTCACATATTCTGGCGTTCCTTTATAAATTGTTAATTATTTATACCTTATTTGATGATATGTTTTTTGTTCTGCGTTGCGAGAACCAAGCTGCGGACAATGTTTTGTATACAGCGCGTGGCACGGCTGGTGCGAACACCGCGCAGCTGTATGCAAATTTTAATAGGCGTATGACACCAAGCTATAGCTTTGATGCGGTTAAGTGTGCGCACTACACACCCTAAAGCTCATTAATTATTCCCAACGCACATAGCAAACCTTGTCTTTCAATTCAAAGATTTTAATGGTCTCATCAATGCAATATGAAAATCGATGTGAACTTTGAGTCCACATAGACATACAGCGGGTTGCACCCGGTGGTGCGATCATAGTTGTTTGTTCAAATATACTACTGCAATAATAATTGTATTGGGAGAAGTCATAATTGTTTGTAACTATAGGTCATGAAGAATCTTCGCTGTTTAGTATGAGAAAACGATAACCAAGATTGGCATTTAGTATTTATTTAATGTCTTTTTTTATTAGGCCTAGGCCCCCTACATAAAAAGTAACCATAACTTTGCATTCTAGCCGAGTTCTAGATTTAAATAATAACCGTACACTAATTGATTTAGTGCATTGTTCAGTGCGATACAACTTTTACTTTCTGAAAGTGTGTCTTTGTTTTTGTTGTGTCGCCTGTGTTTATATGTTTATTTCGTTGGTTGTTCTATTATCCCTATATATAACGTAGCCATAATCGGAGTGCTTAAAATGGTTTAAACATTGTGTTATGGTTTTCTGAAGATGCCGCGCATTATTCAGTAAAGTCACATGTAAACATAATTAGAAAAACTCAAATCTATCTTGTTTTAACACTTGAAACTTGACGCATCAGTTCTGCATTTTATAACTTGGAAATGGGTGGAACACACAGACAACGATATACAACAATCGTAGAATTGGGAAAGTGCGGCATTTTTAATTTTTTTTTATGGACAATGGGGTCAATTTACCAAATGATTAATCGGTCATTCTCGTCCAAAGTTTGGGCAATTAAATTTACGTTAAAGGTTTGGACCAAACTGACACAGCTTGGACGAAGATCCGCGTGCATGCTGACATTGTGTACAATCTAGACGAGGTTGAAATATTGCCAATTATGTTACCATTATAGATCCATCTTACTCAGTTTCAAAGATGGGATAGAATTCATCTCTTTCCTATTTTAAAACCTTTTCAGGCGTAACAACTGGATATACTTTCCAACCTGTCAAATTACAAGGTTAATTGTGAAGACCTGTTGGCAATGATCTCGGCCCATTGTTGCATTCATTATACCACCTTTCAAATTCATACCCACACTGTATTATGTTCGTTATATCTGCTTCACACGACCGCCCAAAACTGTCTTCATGATCAATTTTTTTCCCTTCTCATAAAGGCAAACCTCCTTTATAGCACTCGGGGCAGGAAGAGCTTTGCTTCATGTCAACACAAGGCTGAAGATTAATGACACGAGTGATGACACCATCACCATAGGAACCAAGAAGCATCTCTTCCGCCGGCCCATTGTCGTGTCATCATGAGCAAGGGATGGAGGGGGGGGGGGGGGAATGGAAGGGGGGGGGGGGGTACTCAACAGACTTGATGATTTTCTGGCGGATGATATGCTGACAGCTAAATTAACCCAGCATCTTGTTTCGTCCCATGCAGCAGGCCTGACCGCGGTCTATAATATACAGGAGCAGGGTAGATGGAAGCGAGCTAGTCTTGGGGCTGAGATGGGAGCAACGGTCTCGAGGGGCCTCCAGATGAGATATAGATCAAATCCAGACATGTTGACTCGTCCTCGCTTTGCGATTCCAAGCTCTGATGACCTATCTTTGAATTAAGCGGATGTTTTCTTCCCAGACTACTCAGTGGTCATCGCTGTTGCTCTCTTCAACTCGACTAGTTATGCCCCCCCCCCACCCCCCTCAAAAAAAAAATGAAATAAAATAAAATAAATTAATAAATAAATACATAAAATATTTAACAAAAAAATTTAAATGAAATCCAAGTCAAATGAGAGCATATCAAAGGAAATGTAAATTGTGCTTAATATATAATTTATGTGCATATTATGTATGTATGATTATAAATATAAAGGAGAATTTATGAGAAAGAACAACGAAAAAAGAAAGAAAATTACACAAAAACCCTTTTCTTACACAATGTTATTTACAATTTAAAAGGAATCTTGAAGATACAAGCTTTCGAAAGGAAAACAGCAGTGATAAAACAATGAATGGATTATGCATCAAAGCAATGACAATACTTCGGAAAATAATTGTTTCGCAATTAACACAGGGATAACTACGCGTCAGTCAAGCAATTTGCCCTCACGCAGTTCAGGATTTCAAGCTGCGATTATTTCTCAGTAAAAAGGGAAACCCGGTCCTTAAAGGTAATATCATACTTTGGTTTTTCTCAAAGAAATACAGATTCAGGGGCAAAAAATATCAAAGAAGATTCAGTAACAGTCATCTGTGAAAATTTCAGTCCCATACGGTGCCTACTTTTTGAGAAAACAGTGAAAAGGGCCACAGCATTTCTTAAGTCTTTTCTATTTATTTTTGATCTTTTAAAAGATCAAAAAGATTTTCGGTCGTTGTTTTACTAATATCTGGATAAATACACCATTTCAGGCAGACAAATTTTAACGGTAGGTTTCTACCAGCATCATCTTCATACCCTGTAAGTTATACGTAAATCTGTGAACATGTCTGTTTGGTCTCTTACCAAAGTATGATACCACCTTTAATAGTCAGGGAAGATGTGTCTTTATCTTAAGGGCATCGATCAAGACTCATTATTATAGTTTGGCCTTCATCAAGCAAGCAGCATGCTCCCTCATTTGCCGCTGTCATCCAGCGCTTCTAATAAAGCAATTACCTTATGCATAGTGGGGGTCCTCTTTTATGATCCTTACAAGTAGACGATGTTTGTTCTCTCAAACTACACCGGATCCCGGACATTCACATCATAGGAAACTATAGTGACAGTCATTATCAAAGTCCTCATTAACTCGGATAATCCAGGGGAACGCTCAAGATTCATCGAGGGCGGTTAGGAAGTAATTTCAGAAGCCGCTCCCACACAATTAAGCCGGACTGGTTTAAAATCATACAGACTTATTAATCAAACAATGATGCTTTACCTATGTGCCAATTCGACGGTGAAATGGTTTTTAAGTTCAAATTAATGATTTCACAAAAATGACAAGCTATAACTTTCCTTTTATACCTCAGTCAAATATGAACCATGTTGTAGCAGGTCTAAACTAACCAGAGAACGTTGCTATCAACGGAGGACAATTAAGGACACGATTTATCACGCACCCGAAAATAAAAGATCACAATGGCAGTTGTGTAGACACGTCCTCAGACCTGGGGGGTTGATCTTGTAGCTGGGTCGTACTTCCATAAACGTTTGTGCACAAAATCAGTTTTTATATAAAAAAACGTTTGTGCACAAAATCATTTTTCATATAAAAAGTGAAAACCTGGGGGGGGGGGGGGGTTTGCAACCCCACTAGCAACCCCCGCCCCCCCCCCCCCATGCCGTGGTCTACGCCCATGCACAATGGATTGGATACAATCAGACGCTCGATTTAGACGATAAAAAGACACATTTCGTCCTTGTGTCAAAATTGTTCGGGCAGAATTTCAGTGCGCATTGAACTTTAGTGAAAGACGTGTAAATAACAACAACAACAACAACAACAACAACAACAACAACAACAACAACAACAACAACAACAACAACCGTATACGATAAAGTGCGGCCTTGTAAGATCTCTTGAAGAACAGCCGAGAATACCCTGGTTCGAATCCATGCAGGGTTTATTTCATTTTATCTTTGACAACTAACCAGGGGTCGATTTATCAATTCCCTACTACAATCGATCGTAACTCGAGATACGAATGATAACCCATCGTATCCTACGACTTCTAAGTGTGGCTGTAATGCATTCATAAGTTGTACGATTGACAGTAAGTTACGATGAGTTTGGTGAAATCGACCCCTGAATGAAATGGTGGAAACCACCAGCTGAGATTTACTATATATTGTATAGACAGACGAATTGTACACGTTACTAACATTTTGAGGGGGGAGGAGGAGGGGAGGAGGGGGGTAGGGGGGGAGGCGTCCCAACTACCGAAGCATGATGCAAGTGGAGCGTGACATTTTACGTGCATTTTGCACGGAGCGTCAAGATGCCTCCCTTTATTTGAGGGTAATTGTCAAGCACTGGATGTTGGCATGATAAACGATGATCATGTAAAAGTCATCCCTAAAGGTCTCAGTGAATGACAAAGACTTATTCCTCATTTTGCCAGTTTCTGCATGGGTTCGTGTATATACTCTCTACTTATTGAATATACTCTTCGATAGGTTAAAATGCCAGAATTTGGATTGTAAAAAGTATTAATAGATACAAAGGAACCATAAATGTTATTCCCGAATTATTATAGGCTTTCTAATAGGGCTTATTCATGGCGCATCCATTTTTCACCTTCCTTAGTATATACCTCTCTGAAAAGATAACACCAATTCTATAATAAAACGAAAATGGATACCAGACTATTTTTAATCCAAGCCTCGGTTTGATTGCACTGCTTCGAATGCAGGATGGATGCACCGTGAGTAAGGCCTATTCTTAGCCTACCTTGCGATGGCACAACAGTCAAAATCTTGAAGTTATTATATTACGACTGGAGCAAGGAAGGGGAACGCTTCACACTCAGAGAGCCAACATCCCCCCTCCCCCTCCCCCACACCGCTGACATCAGACTTCAACAAAAAATATTCCTAGAACAAAGATAATTGAGGGAAACCACCAACGTAGGGCTGGATGGCTCAGTTGGTAGAGCGCCTGTACGGTATTCAGGAGATCACCGCTTCGAATCCCGCTCCAGTAAATTTTTCTTTGTTCACTTTTCAATGCCTTTAAATTCAGTCAGTTTCCCTTGTGGTTATTTGATGATTATACAAAAATTATACCTTTGTAAATTTGGCGAAAAAGTGGCCCAAGTATCAACAAGAATTAATTTGCTTAAAATAGTAATTTCGTTGTGCGTCGTCTGACATAGGGGAACTCTCAACATCTGCAATATTGTAAAATACATAATTATTTTAGAATGAATGCCAATCCTCTAAAATCGACAAACAATACACGATGACTATCTAACGTCAGACTACATTCGTATGTAAATCAATAAGTTATTGTATTATGCTTTACTGGCCGTCTTTTGTTGTTGAGCGCTCGAAGAAAAAACACGATTTTAACACAATCCAAAAACAGATCGATATTTGTTGAGATTCTTTGTTCGGCTACGAAGCTTCAATCCCCTGATAGGCCGGTTATATGGGTTTATTCATCAGTATGTTGAGGCCTGATGATTTTTATAGCTAAGCCTGTCCACTGACACTGAGCCCGGAGTGGGCACCGTGTCTACGGCGGGATTCCCCCTGTGCAACCAGCGCCTTGAGTGGGGCACAGCACAGTACACTAAACCAACCAAGCAGGATTTGGCAAGACGTTGACGTTTAGGGGGCCCAAAAAATGAAAATACTGGATTGTTTCAGTTATTAAGCGCCAATTACATTTTTTTTTAACGCGTTGTGTGGGCTATAATGTGCATGTTTTTCGACCCCTGATAAGACATAGCAAAAGCGAGTGTTAGAAGAACCCAAAATATTGGGTCTTCTAGCCCCCCCCCCCCCAAAAAAAAAAAAAAACTTGCTCCTCTAGCCCCTCCAAAATTTTGGCTCTAGAACAGCGCCTGCTGTGATGATGATATAAATTTTTCATTTACAGCTATTGAAGAAAAACAAATCTCTAAAGGTCTCCAACCCCCACGCAGTCTTATATCGGTTTGTGTAGATATCCACAAACACGTACAGGTGATACGATGCTATTAAACATAACAATAATCTTCGCCTTCGTATTATTGACTGAACAACATGTAGTATAATGGAATAAGCACGCACATGAATTGTTTAAATACAGAAATAACATCTCCTTTGTTGTCGTTGCTGCATTCGGTGTTTAAAAATAAATTAAAACAAAATTAAAACAAAATAAACGTAGGCGAAAGACATTACATTGAATCAATTGAATTTGTGGGCACACTGCGCAGATTAGTTTTTTATACAAATTAAATCTTCGCGGTACGAAGATTTTGTCATAAATATTGATATTTCGGGTATTAGTTATAATGCTTAATTGCTTCAGTTGCAGGGAATGCACGATGACATTATATAAACCACGGTAGTCCCTAATTGCATTGAAATGCCCAGTGAAGTATTCTTGGTGGATTAGGCGTCAGGCGATTCTGCATTACCAACGGGGCTTAATCGATGACAGAATTTAAAACATAAAACCAAAATCATTAATTAGCTGACATCTGGAAAAATAATCATGAGGATGTTTTGCAAGCCCAGCAAGTGTAGAGGATATGTGAAACCTGCAAGTGGTTGTTCTGTGAGCCAGTGCAGTCGTTCCACGTGACTGGTGATGTATCACCAAACGCTTCATGTCCCGCATCCCCCATAACAAGCCCACTCCATCCATTATAAAGACTTTCATTTCATAAAATTTTATACCACTGGAAGAATTTTGATGATCGCCGTTGCGTGAGAACAAAGGATCCCCGGCTGAGATTTAGCCTAGGAGGGGCAGATTTCACTCTCTCCAGTGTTTTTGTCTGGGGAGCTAGCTGGAGATGCCCGGTTAGCGGTTTTTTCCTCCTCCGTCATTTTTTTTTCTCTAGGAGGCTGGGAGTAATGCCTCGCCTCAGGGTGGCTTGCTCATTAGTTGGTACATGAGCTGTGGAGAGAGCGTCGTCATCAGGGTACCGCGATTACAATCCAATCTGGCTAGCCGAAAACAAAGAGCCGCGCGTGGCTGTTCCGATGCGGTGAGCTGGCCAAACTATCCCCAATCAAACAAAGGAGGAGCTACACACGGTATACTGCCGAGGAACGTGCCCTGCAAACTGCAGCTGCTAGCTCGCGGCTTGCGCGCTGCCCGTGCCCCGGACTATAGACGGATTGGGAAAAGGGGGCGGAGACTAGGTCGACGACAGTTTAACGATAAACGGCCATGACGGAATTCACTGGTCCGTCTCGCGTTGTACGGGCCAACCAGAAGGCTTGCTGACTTGTTAGCATCTCTTGAACTGAATGACACTATTTGCGCGTCACATTTAACTGTGCAAAACGCCTGTACAGTCCGCATTCTACCACACAAATACGGGAAGTCAGACGTGTTATCGCCACCTGTGGTCCTTCCCATGCATTATTTTCGAAGTGGACAAAATTCTGATTGTCATTTTTTTCTGTCTCTTCTAATGAGATAGTCTCGGAGCAGCTTCTCGGCTCTTCATCACCTGCTAACTCGTCAGATTTCCCACCGTGACATCAGGCAGCTGGGGATTCTCTCTGTTCTCCTTTTAATAATCACCCTACTAACATACACACAGAGAGGTGTAATAGCCACGGACTGACGGACCATCGGGTGGTGATCTTCGGATCCCCCGTCCCCGTGGGAAGATGCCGAGGGGGTTCCTGGTGAAGCGAAACAAGAAATCCGGATCAATCTCGTACCGTTCTCGCTGTTCAGATGAAGACCAAGATGATGCCTTCATCGAGAACGATGCTTCCGAGTGCTACACCAAACCCTTCAACTCTCCCGACTCGGGGTACGGCCACAGCCCCGTCACGCTACTGGTCAAGGAAAGTCCAGCTTTCCGATTCGACCGGGACTCCGTTTACTCCCCGGTCAGTTCCCCTCTCCTGAACGGCTGCCAGTCCTACCCGTCTCCTCTGACCTATACCTCCCCGTCATCATTTTCATCAGCGCCTGTAAACACCGAGAGGGACAAGACACTATGGCCGTTCACCGTGACCCCTACCACACCTCCAAGACGTCTACCCTCTGGCATCCCACCACCTCTCCGAATAAAGAGACCCCATTCGGAGGACACAGAGAGAAAGCAACAAAAGGCCAAGAAACCGAAAGCCGCTCGCAAGCTGAACTTTGACGAGGACAACACCTCTCCCGTACACGGTACCATCATCCGTGGCAATGTGTCATCCGACGGAGGTCCCGATCACGGCAAGGGGGGATGTGACGGCGACAAAGGCGGGGTTGATAATAGCCTCGGTGGAGACTTCGTCTGTCAGCTGTGCAAGGAGCAGTACCCCGACCCCTTCTCCCTGGCTCAGCATAAATGCTCTCGCATTGTGCACGTCGAGTACCGATGTCCCGAGTGTGATAAGGTCTTCAACTGCCCGGCCAATCTGGCATCCCACCGCCGGTGGCACAAACCGAGACCCAACAGCCGATCTACTCCCAATTCTCCCCGTATTCTGCCTGCGTCACCCGCCAAGCCAGACGGGAGTAAGACATTCGAAGTGACCCATCAGACCGAGGAGAACCCGCTCACCATCCTCAAGGATGACCTGACCAGCACAGGAAGCGACAGCAGTCGCAGCACCCCGAGTCCCGGACAAGCTACGCCCAATGAAGATGGACAGTACGAGTGCGACCAGTGCGGCAAGAAGTTCCGTCGTCCTGTCAACCTTCGCAAGCACATGCAGCATCACGGTGAGGAGGAGACGTACCCCTGTCAGTACTGCGGACAGACCTTCAGCAGCCTGACCAGTCGAGCCAAACACGTCTTGACCCATGCCGTAGGACCCAAGGAGGTAAACTGTGACGTGTGTGGCGGTTCCTACCAAAACAAAATGGCGTTGGACCAGCACGTGCGCCTACACCATTCCAGCGAGATCTACCCGTGTAAGTACTGCTCATGTAACTTTACCAGTTCACCAGGGCTAACACGTCACATCAACAAAAGACATCCGTCAGAGAACAGACAAGTCATCCTTCTTCAGCAGCAATTGCCTATACAGTGAGTAAGACAACAATTATAAAGCTAAGGCAACCACTATCCACAACTTGATATTTTCATTTTTACCAATATTTGTCATCTGAAACAAATAATAATAATAACTATGAAAATTACAAAACAAGGTTATTATCCTTGATTTCATTTCTCTATTTTTTGTTAATTTATTGCAATGGATGCACATTCCTGAGTAAATATACATCAAAAAGAACGCATATTGATTTATAGGAGAAAGCTAATTCCAACGGTTGTTGTGTCGACAGCGCCAATCCTCGGAAAACAACGACACTAATCCCAAATATTTTCAGGATCAATACAATCCAATTCGGGAACAAAGGAACATCTGGAAAGGGGCCTTCGGGTAAAAGGACATCTACGTAAAATTCTTTATAAAAACCAAAACCTCTATTAATTGCAGAGTTTCGTTTTTACACGATCGATAACATTCCTTTGCATGATGAAAAGCGGGAGGTTTTTTGTCATTAAGTGCTGCATATCATTAATAATTGGCAGGTGAAATGGCTGCGTTGGCGACCGTGTAATAACTGTTGTGGAATAAAAAAGGTCGGAGGCACACAGCAAAAACAGCTGACGATATCTCCATCACAAAATAACACTGGTTCCAAACCGACTACCATCTGGTAATTACAAATTCAATTAATTGCTTCGTTGTCTATTTTGGCGACGTGTGCTGAATAAAATGCTGCAACCACACGTCGAAATAATTGAAAATGTTTTAAAACGACATTTTTGGTTAATATATCCGCTGCACAAACAGATAAACTGTTTAAAACCATTTGGGATTGTTGCTGTTTTGGTACAGATCATTTTAATTTACTCAGCATTGATAAAGGGCCGTGTGTTATTAGAACTATGATCTTGTTTGACATGGCAGACATAGGCCTATCAAATAAGTTATCTAATTTCGTGCTGTACCGCTCTGCCATAAACTGCAAGGTATCCGGAACAGTGGCTTACATTCACTATTATTGGATGCGATTCGGAAAACTTGATTTGTGTTTTGTATTTCTAAGTGAAAAGAAAAATCAGTCGAAAAAGAGATGACGTTCAGGACACTGAACTTATCTGATTCAAACAATATTGCTAAACATTGTTGAAGTGGAGTATTTATAAAAAAAAAAACAGAAAAAAGGAAGACATATACCTCAAAATATAACCTTTGCGAGTCCGAATATGAAATAATGTATTACTTTCAAATCTCAAAGGGACGCTTAAGACAACTTGAAAAATATTACCTTATTGGTGTATGTTCAGTTACAATTTTGAAACTGCAAAGAAATGTGGTATAATGTGAATGAGTATAATGACTGTATACCTTATTTTGCTTTGTTGACTTTACAAGGAGAATTATTACTGGTTGTAATTTTTGCCTTTGGACGACAATTTCAGTACTTGCTGTCGAACATTTAGAAAAGTTGAATTATTTGGACCCTACATCAAATATTGATCACTCAGATATTGTATGGTTACACATCAAAATAATTGACACGTATTTCCCTGTTTTCCCGGAGTTATTGCCTTCAAGTTAAGCAACGTAATTTATATATTTTGATAAATTATTATTCTAGAAATCATAAATATTCTAACTAAACAAAGGTTGGTCAGCTTCGTGGAAAGAGAATGGAAAAATGCCTCAAGTAAGATAATTTCATCTTTAAAAAATTAGTTTTTATGGAAAATAAAATAAATGCCTTTGTTTAAGCAGCTATACGGCACATTGGTATGCCATACCCCTTAACTGACTCTTGTACAGTGAAAAAACCGTGCCTAAATATAACCTTCGCTAGTTTTGGAATTGTGAACTTCTGTCATTTAGTTTTGGTTCAGGATTCCTCGTCAAATAGCTGAGAATTGCCTCATTTTCATTCCAAAATGTTTAATCCTGGAACATTCCAGCATGATTGGATTTAAATTTTGTAATTATAGTGATGACTGGTTAATATATTTTTACTAAATGGATACTCGTTTGAATTTTAAAGAAATGGCGTATTTTTTTAAGAAGGCCGTTTTTGATAATTACATTAAAATCCCCTAGTCATACAGTATATACGATAGTTGTGCTTTAATGAACATGGATGTGTATTTTGTAAATTGACCTGTTTCCATGAAGGCTGGGGACATACGACTGTCAACTCAATTAGCGTATTTTTCTCCATAATGTAGCCATGCGTGTCTGCGCAGAATGGACAAAATCTAGATTATGTAACAGAAATTAATTATTTCTTGAACTCTACACAGATATGTAACTCTATGGAACACCTGCTACGCATATCAATTATGATCAATGGTGTATATTAAAGGACATTGAATAGTATTACAATGGTTGTGCGAAATGGTCCTAAACGCAGACACTATATCAAATTAATTAATTTATCTTTCAAATAGAATTTGTGATTTTTAGTTGCCACGTATAATTTATACTCAATGCCAGTTCATATGTTAAACAAAATCATCGGGATTTCTTTTTAGGGGGGTCAAAAAGTGTGCTTTTGTGTTTACTCTATTTATTGAAATAATATAATACGGAGATTATTTATCGTTTTATTTATTTTGATGTATGCGTCCGAATACCATACTGACGATATAAACAACAGTTATTTATTGGTTTTCAAGTTTGGCTTTTAGTGTTGATGTCTAAGATTCCTTGCTTAATGTATTTAATAAGCGTGTAAAAAGGTTCGATGTATTTATTCTTAAGACAAGATTGCGATATATGATTATTTAAAAGACGTGGGGACCATTGTGTAGCCGTGTTCTATTAAGACATTGATTACGTTTCGTTGTGCTTCACTTATCTTAATTATTATCACAAATCATTCCATATTTATTGAAGTAATCACGGATTTGTTCATTTTATCTTCAATTATATTCATACAATTCGTTTGGGGTTTTCAAAACTACTGATGGTAGTCATTTTGTCTTATACTTATGTAGCGACTAGTTTATTTATTTTGCTGTAGTATATTATAAATATATATATTTAAGTTGTGCTATCATTTAACATCTTAGTGACAAGTTTGTCCACAATAATGCACTTGTCATAACCATCATGTACAATTATGTTTAAGGAGAATCAAACTCACGGATATGACAGAATAAAGATTTGCACTGTCTATTTACATTGTATGCCTTGTTTGGAAATTAAAAAAAAAAGGCCTTGGAAAAAAGTGAAACCCAAAAAACGAATTTTGATTTATATTGTGTCACATAAAATTACAAACCTATAGGATTAGTATTAAGTGTTCCGTTTGTTTCCTGACATAGTTTAGTTGCGTTATTATAAGGGATATTGAATGATTGATAATGATCACGGAGCATCACACAGCAACCACACTTTGTCTGACCCAACATGCACATCACGACCTAGCACACCTGAAGAAGTTTAAACTCACTTTGCCATCTAACCTGCGAGAAAAGTAATAAAACAAAAGCCGACTTATTTACTTCATTCAGTTTTTACCCATTACTTGTGATAGATTTTGGTACCATCACCTTTATGCGTAAATTATCTGTGAACATTTCCCCCGATCTGACCAATTGCCTCTTTAAATAAGAGCTGGGGCGTGGCCTGGGATATTTTGGGGGTTGGGCATGCATTAGACTCGGATGTTATTATTTAGGTTAAGCCGTGTCCGAAGTGACCGCTTTGTATAAGAAAAAAACTCGGGCCAATTTTTCCACGACAAGACAAATGGAGAAAAACCTTTAAAATAAAATCTCCTGTGATGCTTCGTGAAACATAAAGGTAGCTCAGGGCCCTATTAGCAATCTAGGTGAATGAGATCGGGATGGGTGTCTTCAAATAGTTGTTTTTCCCCCATCAACATCATTAGCAGAAAATCTGGGGCAATTTGCCCGGCACGTGCAACAAGGAGCGGTTGAGGCAGAGCCATAGGCCTAGGCCTATACTCCATCGACAACATTTGACTGAAACGCCGCCCAAGCAAAAAAATGACGTCCTCAATTTGCTGCGATCAATTCGCTCAACTTCAAGGTGAAAATGTCTCTTTCCCGCCAATATACATACACGTGACGTCATCAAGTATGTGAAGTGGTCTGGAGCCTTTCTCAAAGCTCGGCTCCGGCTCAGGCTCCGACTTCGTCTCATGCAATTATGCTGAAAATATAGGTTGTCGGTGGTTTTTCATTGAAGCTGGAGCTCTGTTTTCCTGTTCAAACCAGAAAATCTACTACCGAACCGCAGCCAGAAGTCTCTATTTTGATACCCACAATTTTAAAACGGACTCACGAAATGGGCCGAAGCCGAAGCCTGAGCCGGAGCCGAAGCCTGAGCCAGAGCCAAAGCCTGAGCCGGAGCTGAGCTTTGAGCAAGGCCCCTTGATTGATGGGTAACTTTTCAGCACACAAAGGCACTTGTTGGTTGACTTGTATGGTTTTTACGGTACGGCATGGGGGTCGGGAACGACCGTGACCTTTGCCATCTTGAAATTAGGCTCTCGGGCTCGTGGGTCAAAACTCACAACACTGCTGGGTATTTTGATGTTTTACATACATTTGCCTGCTAAAAAGATAATATGATTCATTTGAAATATCGACGAATGGTACACATTAAAAAATACAACCCACGGATGTTTCGACCATTAATCATAAGCAATGAAACTTGGTTTATGCATTTAAAATTGATAGCATGATTATATCGTTAGGCCCGGCAGGTAGCCACGTATAGAGGGGTGGGACCCAATTTAATATTCAACCTATATGTATTTTTGCCACCTGTTTCTTCACACGTTGCTCAGGCAGAGTCAGATTAGTATATCCAGGTAATGTTATGATTGATGAGATATGGATAAGACTCAGACGGGACTTGTCTCATATCACTCAACACCAGTCCTAACAAAGACAGGCTGTTCAGTAGTCGCACGCCTAGACGGAGGATCACGTCATTCTGATGAATAAGGAGGGACCGGTACCTGACTATTTGATATACGCAGTATATGACCGAATTTCTGAAAATAAATATCCCCATAATAAATCAATACAACAACGATATAAACATTCTTGGAAAACAATAAACATGTTCGAGGATAATAAACCTAAAAGCCTATTCATTTTATTTCATTATTTCCATTGGTTATAAACAGTTTTTCACTATATAATTTAATGTTATAATATAGTGGCCATTATAATCCACGGTGGACAATTCCGTGCGAAGCTTATCTTCTTTAAAAGTCCAAAGAGTATTTTCCAATATTTTTAAGGGCTCGTGCTGAAAACAAAATCAAATCCTTCTATCGACCTGGAGTGCCTCTTACATCTGGTCAAATGTCATCTATAAATACAACAGATACCTAAGCCAGGAAAAAGAATGAATAGAATTGTCCCATTATAATCCTGTGGCAATGCCCCCTCCCTACAACAATTGTCTCTCTTAGGATAATCTCAGAATTGATGGTTATAGAAACAATATCCACTATGCTCATTTGCAAGCGGATTACAAGGTTCCATATAAACCGAGCCGCATGCGCCCAGTCAGTGTGACAGCTGCTCGGCTGTTCGGATAATATCTCCAACTCACAAACGAACAAAACCCACAGTAGCAACGGGCTGACAATTGCACCCAAATGTCCTTGTAGACGAGTTTGTACTGATGCCCGTCGATTGATAGAATAAAAACCACCATCACTGCACACAAAGTTCGTCTAAATGTCACTTCAGCCAGGCCGTTCTACATATCTTTCATTTAGCCCCGTTCTTGACGGAGTTCATTCAGTGTTTTCCACCGAATAATGTGACCTAACCCCCGGTGCACGCGGCCGGGGTCATGCTTGATTTGGAACTACGCTCTGCCACTGGTATTTTTCCCCCTTTAATTCGACAAACAGGAACAAATAATATCGTAACATTTTATTGCGCCGGGTGGCGTGGCGGCGCACTGGTGTCCAGAAATATTCAGTTGCACAAAGATGGGAACCAAGGTTCCCCCAGTTTGTTATTCGACGTGGACTTTGTCAGCTAAACTATTCCGATGGGAACAATGATTCGATGAACTGACTTTGGACAAAGCCATGCACCCGTCTAAGATTTCAACATTTTTGGAAATAAATACTTTTTATCGAAGTTTGACATACTTCTGTTTTTTAAGGTATATACAGTACAGGATTGGTAACATAAACAAACAGAAATGTTCACAGATAAAATTGAAATATTTCCGTCTGAAATTGTGTATCCAGACATTAGCAAAACAAAGACCGAAAACAGTTTTAATATCGGGGTAAGATCAAAACCATGTTTATAGGAAAAACTGAGTCGGGTTTTCGCTATTTTCTCGTGACTCAGATGTCGGATTGAGCTCACATTTTCACAGTTGTGTTATTTCATGTACATTTCGGATGAGACAATGTGTGAGTGCTGTTCTGTGACGTTTACCAATCATGTATTATACCTTTAATCCGCCTCTTTGTACCCATGGTATCACAATTTCCTATGAAATTCACGGTTTTCCTATATATAGAAGATCAAAGATCTTTCTTGTGTTTCCTTTCATATCTTTTTCTAATTCTTTGATAAATTATATTAATGGATTAATTTCCACGCACCTGATATCCCGGGTCGTTTGAGGGAATTTCCACTATAGGGCCTACAATCTGCCTTTCTAGGAAAATGACTCCATGTCCTGTTATTACATTATTTTGCGTCAGAAAGCCCTTGATTTAAGAGGGAAATGCCAGATAAATGCCAACGGCATTTTCTGTACATTATGCACAATAGCTGTGCCATGTCACCGCAGCTAAAAGGTCCAACAATCAACAATGATGCAAACAGCACTGTCATTAACCCAAACTATCCTGCTGAGCGAAATTGTATTCCTAATAACACTCACTGCTCTGCTTACCTCAATGTATCTCTCTGTTTAGTTTATGCCATTAAAATATGTTCATGTTTAGTTAATACATTGGTTTTGATGAAGTAGAAACACAGGGCTATGCATACAGTCATGGAGTGGAGATAGAGGAAACGTTACAAAAAATTGCCAGCTCACTCCAGTATGGCACACCATGCATGGTATATGGTTTAATTTACAAAACCAATTCAACAAGTTGGTCGCATGACCCTAAAGCCGTTTGGCAACTTCTCAGAATTATTTAGAGGAACCTTTGTGAAGGAAATGGGAAAAGAAAGGAAAATTGTTTTACAAAAAAGTAACCCAAAGCATGGTTGAGTATAAATTCGACAGAGAAGCGCGGTTATCAACGAAAACAGCCAGGTGATATGCAAGGAAAGGAACAGTGGATGGAGACAAATATCAGACAAAGAAATATTCCATCTCGCCATTTTATGAAAGTGACTGAATGAACAAACTGATTTATATCGCCTCTTTTCGTAAACCTGTTATTAAGTGTTATCTGGTCCCCTTTATCTTGCTGGGCTTATAGAGGTGAGGTTTAATGCTCTTTAACCCTTCCACCTTCACCAGGTTCCCAACAATCTTGACATCTTCGGGCTACCTGTTATGTTTCCACCTGTTCAAGTCTGAATTAACATTGCTAGACCTCTCATCATCTTAATATCACTTTAACTCACCAGCACTGCAATGCAAGGAGCATGTAATGGCTCGTATATGCAATACCGATGGAGCGATACTACAAACACGCACCACGAGTAGACAAAAACATTGAAAGCTATGTTATTCCTCCTTTCTGGTTGGTTGAGTGACTGAGTGGTCTTTGGTCGGGGCAGAAGATGAGGAATTACACCCCACATGTATTATTTTATAAAGAAGCTGATTTTGGAAGTGCTTTGATTCCGAACTACTCGATGAAAAAAGGAGTGTCACGTGGCTTCCTTGACAACGGAAGGGTGCACTCGTCACTGAGAGGAGGTTGGGGTAAGTGCAACATGAAAGAGGGCTACTTCAGGAATCCGGGTAATTGCCTACAGTTCCCCTCAACTACACCACGTTCATCTCTTGCACTTGCAACGCGCGGGAAACGGGAGGAAGAAACAATTGTTGGTTGCGGCATCGCGTTTCCATGACAGCGTGCCATGCCGTCACGATTCGGTCACGATTCGACAAACAGGAACAAATAATATCGTAACATTTTATTGCGCCGGGTGGCGTGGCGGCGCACTGGTGTCCAGAAATATTCAGTTGCACAAAGATGGGAACCAAGGTTCCCCCAGTTTGTTATTCGACGTGGACTTTGTCAGCTAAACTATTCCGATGGGAACAATGATTCGATGAACTGACTTTGGACAAAGCCATGCACCCGTCTAAGATTTCAACATTTTTGGAAATAAATACTTTTTATCGAAGTTTGACATACTTCTGTTTTTTAAGGTATATACAGTACAGGATTGGTAACATAAACAAACAGAAATGTTCACAGATAAAATTGAAATATTTCCGTCTGAAATTGTGTATCCAGACATTAGCAAAACAAAGACCGAAAACAGTTTTAATATCGGGGTAAGATCAAAACCATGTTTATAGGAAAAACTGAGTCGGGTTTTCGCTATTTTCTCGTGACTCAGATGTCGGATTGAGCTCACATTTTCACAGTTGTGTTATTTCATGTACATTTCGGATGAGACAATGTGTGAGTGCTGTTCTGTGACGTTTACCAATCATGTATTATACCTTTAATCCGCCTCTTTGTACCCATGGTATCACAATTTCCTATGAAATTCACGGTTTTCCTATATATAGAAGATCAAAGATCTTTCTTGTGTTTCCTTTCATATCTTTTTCTAATTCTTTGATAAATTATATTAATGGATTAATTTCCACGCACCTGATATCCCGGGTCGTTTGAGGGAATTTCCACTATAGGGCCTACAATCTGCCTTTCTAGGAAAATGACTCCATGTCCTGTTATTACATTATTTTGCGTCAGAAAGCCCTTGATTTAAGAGGGAAATGCCAGATAAATGCCAACGGCATTTTCTGTACATTATGCACAATAGCTGTGCCATGTCACCGCAGCTAAAAGGTCCAACAATCAACAATGATGCAAACAGCACTGTCATTAACCCAAACTATCCTGCTGAGCGAAATTGTATTCCTAATAACACTCACTGCTCTGCTTACCTCAATGTATCTCTCTGTTTAGTTTATGCCATTAAAATATGTTCATGTTTAGTTAATACATTGGTTTTGATGAAGTAGAAACACAGGGCTATGCATACAGTCATGGAGTGGAGATAGAGGAAACGTTACAAAAAATTGCCAGCTCACTCCAGTATGGCACACCATGCATGGTATATGGTTTAATTTACAAAACCAATTCAACAAGTTGGTCGCATGACCCTAAAGCCGTTTGGCAACTTCTCAGAATTATTTAGAGGAACCTTTGTGAAGGAAATGGGAAAAGAAAGGAAAATTGTTTTACAAAAAAGTAACCCAAAGCATGGTTGAGTATAAATTCGACAGAGAAGCGCGGTTATCAACGAAAACAGCCAGGTGATATGCAAGGAAAGGAACAGTGGATGGAGACAAATATCAGACAAAGAAATATTCCATCTCGCCATTTTATGAAAGTGACTGAATGAACAAACTGATTTATATCGCCTCTTTTCGTAAACCTGTTATTAAGTGTTATCTGGTCCCCTTTATCTTGCTGGGCTTATAGAGGTGAGGTTTAATGCTCTTTAACCCTTCCACCTTCACCAGGTTCCCAACAATCTTGACATCTTCGGGCTACCTGTTATGTTTCCACCTGTTCAAGTCTGAATTAACATTGCTAGACCTCTCATCATCTTAATATCACTTTAACTCACCAGCACTGCAATGCAAGGAGCATGTAATGGCTCGTATATGCAATACCGATGGAGCGATACTACAAACACGCACCACGAGTAGACAAAAACATTGAAAGCTATGTTATTCCTCCTTTCTGGTTGGTTGAGTGACTGAGTGGTCTTTGGTCGGGGCAGAAGATGAGGAATTACACCCCACATGTATTATTTTATAAAGAAGCTGATTTTGGAAGTGCTTTGATTCCGAACTACTCGATGAAAAAAGGAGTGTCACGTGGCTTCCTTGACAACGGAAGGGTGCACTCGTCACTGAGAGGAGGTTGGGGTAAGTGCAACATGAAAGAGGGCTACTTCAGGAATCCGGGTAATTGCCTACAGTTCCCCTCAACTACACCACGTTCATCTCATGCACTTGCAACGCGCGGGAAACGGGAGGAAGAAACTATTGTTGGTTGCGGCATCGCGTTTCCATGACAGCGTGCCATGCCGTCACGATTCGGATCTTGTTGTCGGTCCAGTCTGGTTTAATTAAAAATTGTCGCCATCCGAGATTTACTTAGGGTGGTAGGGGAGAGCTCGGTAGAGAATAGTGCCTTTGCCTCAGGTATTCCGACTTGATGGCTAGCAGCGATGAGAATAATAGACCTATATTCAGAAAACAAAAACTGAGAGTTCAACTCGTTGGTCATCTTGGGTGTTGAATATCTTGCCACGCTTGCGAAAGTTTAACCAACTGTCGTGAATAAGAATGGAAGAAAGAACGGAAGAAAAGGGTTTGTGACTTAAAACCGGCATCTATGACATCAAACTTTACAAAACGTTCACTTCGTGTCTAAACGAGTCGAGATTATTGTTACAGAACCCGAGTCAATATGGGCGTTTACAAAACGGAAGCTCAGGCTCAGGCGCAGGCTCAGGCTCCAGCTCCGACATTCATATTCTGAAAATAAAGGTTGTGGTTTTTCATTGAAGCTGGAGCTCTGTAGGCCTATTCCTTTTCAAACCAGAGAATCTAATTCCGAACCACAGCCAAAAGTCTCTATTTTGATACCCGTTATTTCAGAATGGATTGACGAAATGGAGCCAGAGCCTGAGACGGAGCCTGAGCCTCCGTTTCGTAAACACTCTACTACTGCCACGTCTTGGGTGGTGTGTTTCAGGGTCTCTTTGACACGGTGTGCCTGGCTCTGTTCCTCGGTACGAGAATATTGATAAGTTCTGCAAGAGCCAAACTGAAGAAGAGAACACCGCATCGACATCTTGCAAAGAAGACCCTTCCGATAGATCTTCCTTCCTTCATACTCGTCCCGTCTGTTTTGTTGGTCCGTATGGACGAACAGTTCGTTAATTGCCTATAATAGATACGCTCTTCACAGTGAAAACCACACCGAGTGGAAGGCAATGACACTCAGTGAAATCAATGATAGACCAATGTACCAGATGCGACACACCAACAACTGATCGGTCCCTCATGTATCTGACGGACAGGCCAAGATGACAAACTGGAAATGAAAAAGTGAAAAGTGAGCCCGCTTAAAAATCTAGGGAAGAAAATAATACACATTGGTATTGGCAAGGGACTCGCGCCGAATGTCATATATATATTTTTTTCGGGGGGGGGGGGGGAGTGGAAGTCTAGTGCTGATGTTTCACCTGAATATCATCAACTTCTCATATGTTGCATCAATAACCGTGCACCATTTTTGTTGTTGACCGCTGCAGGCTAGTTTTACACTGACCCATAATGTAATTCAATACGACTCACGTTTTGCGCCCAGCGCTTTAAAGGTCTGTTATTCCGTCAGCTGATCTGTGTGTTTGCGAGTTCGGTGTATTTCTCTAGTTCTAGCAACATTCTATTTCCATGCTTTCCACAAGAATACAAATCAGGTTTGATAAGGACAGACAAAGAGTAAGTAACTAATAATATTAAGCATGACACAAAACTGATTTTGTAGTAAAGAACTTTAAGACACTTAAAAGGTAAAAATGTTCATACTTAGGTTTTTGTCAAAGAAATTACAGATTCATGGGCAAAAAAATTAAGGAAGATACAATAACAGTCATCTGTGAACATTTCAGAGAACTTTAGAGAAAGAAGGTGAACAAAGAAGGAAGTATAAGGATGCTATATAATCCTAGGCTTTGAAGACTTAGTAAATATAGTTGTGTACTTCCACATTTCAACAACATCTAGTCGTGTAAGAGTTTCCCTCGTGATTCTTCTTGCATTCTCCCATTGACAATAATTTCGCGATGAGAATATTGTTTGTTGGTCCGTGACATATTGCACGAGGATAAAGTTGCATAATACGGTATGCCTGTTATATTAACGAAATGCCATACTTTGTCAAGGTATTCTTCATTTATGGATGGAAACTTGGGAGATGGGATCTGCTTTATATGACGCCTTTCCGAGAAGACGGCGCGGTGTTTAAGTCTGGTAAATAACATAAAAAGTGAAACCCCATCAACTTGAGAACCCATAAAGCTACTGAAGAGTTGTTAATCTTCTCTTAATTAACAGAACAAGTCGCAAGCATGTATATGACACGTGATCAGTAAGTTTAATTTCTACTAATGAGCGTCGCATTAGAGGGGAGTGGAGATACAAGGACTTTTGCTAACCGAGTGGAATCATAACCGGAACTCAGAGACCGGTTATAGCGACGGTACACGTGGTGATTGCTGGGCATCATACTGGCCGCGGATACAGACGACCACCACGCGTACATACAGTGAATAGAGGCGGGGCTTGCATCACACATCACTAGAGAAGGACCGGTCGAGTAGGCACAGCATCCCTCCATCTGGAAACTGACTGATGAGGTGATAAACCAAGCAGATTGATTCGAATCCAGTCTACATGTCTGTCTGTCTCGAATCTCTCAATCTCTATACATGAAAGACACAAATCCCTAATTCCTACTGAATGTTATTTTAGGTGAAATATTCATTTACTTCTTTGGTTTTTGTTCATGTGAGGGTGGAGACACTCGCGTGTAACTTAGATACAGTGCATTTACGAAAGGGAGGCTCAGGCTCCGTCTCAGGCTCCGGCTCCATTTTCATAAATGGCAAATGGGTATCAAAAAGAGGCTTTTGGCAGCGGTTCGGAAATAGATTCTCTGGTTTGGTAAGGAAAACAGAGCTTCGGCTTCAATGAAAAACAACAACCTTTATTTTCAGCATATGAATGTCGGAGATGGAGCCTGAACCTGAGCCTGAGCCGCCGTTCGTAAACCCCAATAAAATAGACCGATGCGCGACCAATGTTTACGTGCCATCACGTGGAGTACAGTGGGTGTTTTTACAACTCATTTGGTGCAGAACAGCAGTGAAAACAAGCAAAGAAGACTATTATATCGTCCACATTCCCCTTTGCATGTTTTCACCACAGGATGCACACGAAGATAACAAAATAAGTATAGCCTACGAATAAATAAACAAACAAGCAAGCAAAAACAAAATGCTGCATGCTTTTACATAAATATGATTCGTTAAAGGGATTTTATTTGTTGATTTTCAAATCTGCGCATCTTGTCTTTTCTCCGTTGACATTTGAAATAATTTTTGTAGAATAAATGTCATTATTCCCGTTGACCGTGTTGTAAATAGTGGCCCAATATTGACCAATGATTGACGGATGTATAATCAGTTTAAGAACCGTTCAGGGACTACCGCCTATAGCTAGCTGCTACGGTCCGAAGGCTGGCGTTTAACGGGAGTGAGTTTCAAACAGCCCCTTCCCTATACCTAGACGTATCGCATCACGGCAAATGGTAAAAAAAAATTTCACTTGTTTCCAATTCCTGCAAGGTTTACATAAATGGATTTGTGGCCGTTAAATTGAGTGTTCGGTGACGCACATTTAAATGCTGTCACTTGCAATATAATCACAGGCGGGATTTTACAAACTATCGCTGCTAGTCCTTTGGGAAATTACTTTTCTTCTGGTAGGAACCATAGGTATACACACTAATGGGCCGCTCTGCATTATGGATACCATCTACATACAGACCCATTTTGTAATTTCAATTCCACTCTACGGTTGGTTCATTGTCAAGGGATGACATTACGGAACCGTTGATATATACAAAAGAAGAAACAAAGTACTCTTGGCTGACGGTCAGTGACTTTTCCCCCCGTATATGAAGTCAAATCTGATCAGAATTTAGCGAAATATTTTTGTTCCAATATTTACTCGCCTCTCTGTCACTTTAACCAAAGGCATGAGTATGCATAGAAGGATAACATCCTGAAGGTGCCTGGCTAGGCCCCCAGAGGAGACGGGAGTATTTCGGAGGAAATGAAGCAAGAGAGACGCGGCGGAGTCCCTAGACCGTGATGCGGTGTGGGACTCCGGGGGCAGCCCACGCTGTAGACAACAATCAACGAAGTGTGCGCTCGGCTACAAACGATGATGCAGGGGATGGAAGACAGCGAGCGAGAGAGAAAAAAATGAGGACAAGGCCACAATGCTCAGCTCATTCTCCTGACAAAGCTCTCTCCACTCTATTGACTGCAGCCAATAATATACCGATGCCCGGTCAACCGGGACTATAGCCAAGCCATCGCAATGGAAACAGCAATAGGTCCCCCTTTCCCTCCCCCCTGCGGGCTTCATCGCCACGCTCTTTGTGATAATAAAAGTGTCGCCTTTATTTCCCAGGAGTGGTGCAAAACGATGCGGGTGCGTACACACACCTGAAGTATTGATGCTAGCCCATCGCTAGGACACCGAGCACGGACCGGACAGCTTTGTGTCGTAGCATATGTAACTTGTTGTCCCTATGACACACAGTGCAGTGATGTCCGGAAACTACAGGCTCCGACTATAATCCATACAAATTAAAGGAAACAGGACCGACAGATATTGCATACGGATACATTTCAGACAAACAGGCAGATGGTTAGCTATTCTAGTTTTATTTGGTTGATTGATTCGAGTGGCTATAAGGACTGATTTTTTTTAATTATTAATCTGTCTTTAGAAAGGAAAAGGAAGTTTGAGGTAGCACCATGAGATATTATACTTTTTTAATTAATCTGTGTCGTTCTTGAAAGCGCCGGAGGTAACTTGACGTTTCGGCCAGTATACTCTGGTCGTCTTTAGGAGAAATATTCAGGAGATATTCATTATCTTCTTACCAAATAAAACTTCAAATCTGTCTTTGCGTTGATGAGTTTCCCGTATTTAAAGGTATAGTGTCACACTTTGGTAGCATACTGAAACAAAAATCTTCACAGATTTACCTATAACTTACAGGGTATCAAGATGGTGATGGTAGAAACAAACTGTTCAAGTTGTTCTGCTTGAAATGCTTAATTTATTAAGAAATGAGTAAAACAAATGACCAAAAACTATTTTGATCATTTAAAGATCCAAAAGTAACGGTGAAAAAAAAACCCTGGGCGTTTTTCACAAACAGTGGGTACCGTATGGGAGTGCATGCATGGAAATTTTCACAGATAACTGTTCCTGTATCTTCCCTGATATTTTTTGGCCCATGAATTTGCATTTCTTAGACAAAAACCAAAGTATGATTGATTTGTATTTGATTGCTGCGGGTTGGTTGGTATGAATTAGATTGATTGAATGATTGTATTATTATTTCGCTGGTATATTATTTAGGTGTGAAAGTCTTGTTAATTTCAGCTCTATCATAGAACTGGATATCTCCAAATTAGTGTTGGAGCTTTATATAATGGTATGGTAGAATTCATTTACCAGGGGCTCTTGGATTCACTAATAGGGACTCCTATCGAATTCTGTTTTCACATCAAAACCAACACAGCAACTCACAGATTCCTTTTATGAATTTAATCAAGTTCACAAGTTGAAAACAACATCGTAAGCGGGAAAAATTGTTATCTATTTTACTCTGTTTTCAAATGAATGACTCCGAAAAGAACCTAATGTTAACCCCACGTTCCAACAAAAATATTACAGGCCTACTGACGTGACATGCAGTATAGCCGTCTTGAGGAAAATACACGTGTTGACAACTTGGTATAGTTTATAGTAGTTTAGAAATTATCGAGCCTCTAGTATAATGTTCGTTTGGTTATCTTTGCTCGTCCATTATGTATTGCAGTACGTGGTGTACTTATTGAGACAGATATTATTATGGATATTTTTGGCCATCGTGTCTTTGTGTAAACTGCTTTACGATGCTCACTCTCAATCCAGGCGGTCTGGTAGGGTAACAGAGCGTGCGATAGAACGGTGCAGTGTTGCTATTAAATGCGTCATGGTTCAGGACGGAGGAAGATCCGATGACATCCGTAGCATCATGGTAGCATCAGGCCCCTCACGGTGAACGACCATGTCATATAGCACGCTCTCTGTTCATCAACTATTTAGATGATAAATCACCCGCTATAACATGATAGAACCGGCGTGTGATAGACACTGGTCGGCTGGGACTATCGGCATATACTGATTACAACATCCAATCTTATGAAAATAGGTTTAATAATCAAATCCCAAACTGTTATTGTGACTTGAAAATTTGTCAACGCGCAAGATGCACTGTCGACGATTTCAATTTATTTTCTAAATATTGTAGCCTACACGTTCCCTTGTTTATATAATATGATCGATAAATACTCCATCATCTTCATTGATAGCTATACCCATCGTTGTGAATTTACCAATGGTAGTGACTTTGAATAAGTTCACAGCCTCTTGTAATCACTCGAACAGCGTTGCATAAAAGCGCGCTTAATATTACGGGAAATAGTCTTATCTTATCCCTTTTGAGTCATTCAGCGCGACAACATCGGAATTCAAATTCTAGCGGACTTCTGGAACATCAAATATTTGAGCATCCTGTAGGCGCGGAGGGCTGAGTCACTCGGCACCGATACACGACCATGGCCCAAGAAAAACCATTGATACTCCCCCGTTAGCTCCAGGCTTGAGACACCATCTGTCTACGTAAAACCCACCCCGCACGTTTGTATGGTGCACTCGCTACCGCTGGTCCGCATATAATATAACACCTTGTCAGATCATAATAATAGAAGGAAAGATATTTTAATAAATGGATGAGGTAGCTTACGCCTGGTTGTTCCATCCGGGGGGGGGGAGGAGGAGAGGAGGGGGTTTAGAGATGAGACACAGATCCACCGGTCTATTAAGAGTGGTGGTGCAAGATTAAACCGTGTTAATGAAGTGGTTCAGGCGACAGGTGTCAATGCGCAGATTGTGCTGTATCATAAAGAAAGCCTATACCATGTCGGCTGAGGCTATTCTCACGGTCATAATATTATACCATCCTGACTGTATGAATGAACTAGACAGCTGGAGCGGTATGGGTCTAATGGCCCCACGTACTAGTTTAGACAACTCGCTCGGCTTGAATGACAGAGCAGGATCGCTGCTGAGCGGAAATTCTTACGCATTGAACAATACAAAGCTGACAGTCTCCCCTGTACGGTGTGTGAGATCGCACGGCATCCGTGTCTCTTCAATCCACCCAGGGCTGGTCCATGCCGGAGAAACAACCGGATGGTGAGGAGGATCACTAGGAAGCTGATAGATAGGAGACGGGATGAGCTCAGATGGATTGAGCACAAGTAATGAGAATCGTGAAGATGTACAGGTCACTGATGGTTCTATTAACTCTGTCTATCCGGAGGGGGAGGGGAGGGCCGGGGAGGGAGGTTGAGGGTGGAAAATGTAAAATGGAAGTGTACCCGCCACCTTGGTGAATCTACAAGACATGAATGAGAGTAGTCACTATATATCTAGTTTCAGAATCAGTGGAGATCTATTCCCCCTCTTTGACGACAAGCCAACAAAATCATGTTAGTTTCCAACTTTCCATTACATTTTAGCTGGCGAGGTCATACCGTGGCCTAGAAGGGCCAGTGAAACATTTTATCATTAGAAAGCGTTATATCAATCTTTAAACCATCACACAGCAATTCAAATGGATATTGAATTCAGCAGACCCATTAGGGACATGGCGCCTTGCGAGTTTTTTGTTAAGAGTTTCTGCTCCTTGCAAATGCTTTATCATAACAATGTCAAACGGCTTGAGCTAAAGTAACCACAAATGTATTTATAAGCCTCTTGCTAAAACGAAAATAAGAGATTACAATATTTATTCAGCTCGGTCAATTATAGCGCCTATAACTTCAACGTTTACCCAGTGCTAATTCATTAAAGAAACATCTTAATGCATATACGGAGTTGGTTATTTTGACCCATTTCATACCGGGTCGGAAATACTGGATCTGAAACCTGATTGGTCATTCCAGCCACTGCAACATGAGGTATAACCAATCACGGTTAACTGAAATAAAATGCTCATGTCATCACCTGAAACTGTAGAAAACATATCTATTCACAGGAGCTTTGATTTCACCACGAGATCAAAACTATTTTAGGTCTTTGATTGACTAATTTCTGGATAAATACAGCATTTTAGCTAGAAATATTTAAATGGTATGTTTCTACCACTAATTGTCGTTTGAGGCGAGCTCATGTCAGTCTTTTTAACGGACGGAACTTTACCCAACCCTCACCGTTGGTGCCTAAGTTGGGACATCTCGTTCGAGAAACGTGTACTTGGAATTTAGCTCTTATTTAGTTCCTTTACAACGGTTTTTTAACCTCAAGAAATTAAAAGATCAGTGGTGTTTTCCTCCCTCTTCTAAAATTCGTCATTCCCATCCTACGCCTGTCCTCCACATGGGACTATCCCAGCCACTTGCAGAGGATTCATCTCGCACATTAAAGAAACCAAATCATCCCAAATCAAATATAAGCTCAATGTGAATAGTGCATGAACAAACTGGAACTACTTTGGTACATGATGTGAAATTCATGAACGTTCCCTGAGGACATACTCTTACACTAGTTTGAAGAGAGCTGGTGTCATCACAACAATCGCCAACGGACCACTCGTAGATGGTATGGAGGAAGGACTCCTCTACTTAAGGAATGGCTTTGGATGTACTCTTTATCCAGACAGCGACTTGATTTTTTTCAACGAAACTATTTTGGGAAGGGTCACACGCCCCAAACTATACTGTGCCCTCATTAGGCGAAGCCTTTGCTTGTACATGTACATACTATATTCACATCAGTTATACATAACAAAGTAATTTGAAAAAGACTGGATCGAAAGGTCTGAAACTTGTATATTTTCCCCCCACCCATAGTGCCATGCACTTCTTTCACCCGTAGTGCCACTCCTTCACCCATAGTGCCACTCCTTCACCCGTAGTGCCACTCCTTCACCCATAGTGCCACTCCTTCACCCATAGTGCCACTCCTTCACCCGTAGTGCCACTCCTTCACCCATAGTGCCACTCCTTCACCCATAATGCCACTCCTTCGCCCGTAGTGCCACTCCTTCACCCATAGTGCCACTCCTTCACCCATAGTGCCACTCCTTCACCCATAGTGCCACTCCTTCACCCGTAGTGCCACTCCTTCACCCATAGTGCCACTCCTTCACCCATAGTGCCACTCCTCCGCCCATAGTGCCACTCATTCACCCATAGTGCCACTCCTTCACCCATAGTGCCACTCCTTCACCCATAGTGCCACTCCTTCACCCATAGTGCCACTCCTTCACCCATAGTGCCACTCCTCCGCCCATAGTGCCACTCATTCACCCATAGTGCCACTCCTTCACCCATAGTGCCACTCCTTCACCCATAGTGCCACTCCTTCACCCATAGTGCCACTCATTCACCCATAGTGTCACTTCTTCACCCATAGTGCCACTCCTTCACCCATAGTGCCACTCATTCACCCATAGTGCCACTCATTCACCCATAGTGCCACTCATTCACCCATAGTGCCACTCATTCACCCATAGTGCCACTCATTCACCCATAGTGCCACTCATTCACCCATAGTGCCACTCATTCACCCATAGTGCCACTCCTTCACCCATAGTGCCACTCCTTCACCCATAGTGCCACTCATTCACCCATAGTGCCACTCCTTCACCCATAGTGCCACTCCTTCACCCATAGTGCCACTCCTTCGCCCATAGTGCCACTCCTTCACCCATAGTGCCACTCCTTCGCCCGTAGTGCCACTCCTCCACCCATAGTGCCACTCCTTCACCCATAGTGCCACTCCTTCACCCGTAGTGCCACTCCTCCACCCATAGTGCCACTCCTTCCCCCAGAGTGCCACTCCTTCACCCGTAGTGCCACTCCTCCACCCATAGTGCCACTCCTTCCTCCATAGTGCCACTCCTCCGCCCATAGTGCCACTCCTCCACCCATAGTGCCACTCCTTCCTCCATAGTGCCACTCCTCCGCCCATAGTGCCACTCCTTCACCCATAGTGCCACTCCTCCGCCCATAGTGCCACTCCTTCACCCATAGTGCCACTCCTGCGCCCATAGTGCCACTCCTCCGCCCATAGTGCCACTCCTTCACCCATAGTGCCACTCCTTCACCCATAGTGCCACTTCTTCACCCATAGTGCCACTTCTTCGCCCGTAGTGCCACTCCTTCACCCATAGTGCCACTCCTTCACCCATAGTGCCACTCCTTCACCCATAGTGCCACTCCTTCACCCATATAGTCCCACTCCTTCACCCATAGTGCCACTCCTTCGCCCGTAGTGCCACTCCTCCACCCATAGTGCCACTCCTTCACCCATAGTGCCACTCCTTCACCCGTAGTGCCACTCCTCCACCCATAGTGCCACTCCTTCACCCATAGTGCCACTCCTTCACCCGTAGTGCCACTCCTTCACCCATAGTGCCACTCCTGCGCCCATAGTGCCACTCCTTCACCCATAGTGCCACTCCTTCACCCATAGTGTCACTCCTTCACCCATAGTGCCACTCCTTCACCCATAGTGCCACTCCTTCACCCATAGTGCCACTCCTTCACCCATAGTGCCACTCCTCCGCCCATAGTGCCACTCCTTCACCCATAGTGCCACTCCTGCGCCCATAATGCCACTCCTCCGCCCATATAGTCCCACTCCTACAGTCCCTAGTACTATATGAAACGTATAGAATCAAACTGAACTTTGCTGTCGCCGAGTTCACTTCTTATAACAAGAGAAAGTGCATAGTCTCTTGGGTATTAAAGTGCAGCAACATCACTCCCCCAGGTTTATCAGACTCTCCACGTACGAGCGGTCAGTACACCGACTCATTTGCATTGTGTATCGTACAATGCTATAAACCATTCCAAACTCATCATAAGCGGAAAGGAATTTTTTCTAAAGAGCGTTGTCCCAGGATGGCAATGCCAAACACCCCGGTAACGACAAAGCAAACGACCGGGATGATTGCGATGAGCTGTATAATTTTGTGTTGTTTGTTATGCAGGGAGGAATAGAGAATGCTACTTTGTGATTTAGACATCATCTGGGTACGGTACGAGGTGTGCGTCATGGTATTGTGACCGGACTTTGCAGGGGGACATCGGTGGTGGTAAAAGTCGACCAATCTCGTCTCATACACACAACATGACTCGTAGTTCAGACACGAGGGTAGGGTGGTTCATGTGATGAAGATGAGACTAGATAAACGATTGGAATAAAGGTGATGGGAGAGATTTGTCCTTTGATCTTGAATGTGATCAAATACCGTAAAATATTCGGCTCATAAATAGGATTTTGCAACTATTATATATATCTTAATGTCAATCAAATGGCCTGGTTTCGCTGCTGGGTGGATGTATTCATTGGTAGGTGGGTGGAGTGTGGGCGTGGTTGGCTGGGTGGATGGCTGGTTCGTTAGTTGGTCGGTTGGTTGTTTGATCAGCCGGTTTAAAGACGACATTCAAGCTTTCTTGAGGTTTGTAATTGCCTATACCTCTAATTATTTCTGAAGATCATTTAGGGCCCATTTTCGGCAAAATTCTCGGTAACATGTTGACCAGGTACCTTGTTGCCGAAAATGTTGACAGTGTATATGGCCCTTATACTTTGATCAGCTAAGACAATTATTATTCCCACTTCACTCCGTGGCCAGTGTATCTCCATGCATACCACAGTCTCTCGTAGACCTTTTCCATCACGTAACCTATTTTGCTCAGATTTGTTATAAACTCTTCTCGCCTCTGATGTTTTCAAGACGCATGTTGAGCTTTTCGCTGGTCCTGTCTCATCACCTTGTCCCTATTACATCTCCTGTTATAAACTTAGCGATCATTCGTACTTTTCCCTTCGTATAAGGAGTGAGGGGGAGTGAGAATTTAGGAGATAACACACTGCAGTTCACCCCAAGGGATCCGGGACCCATCGTCCCTGATGTCTAGATCCATTAGTTAGGAGGGAAAGCTTCGTGTTCTATGCAACACGTTCTCATCATTCGACTTGCTTACTGTGAAAAAAGGAAGAACTCGAAGAGTCAGGTGGCACATTGGGCTAAAAGGGATTCAATCTCGGAGGGGTATGATGGTTGATGGCAGAGCTTTGGCGGCGTAGTGTGATGAGTCGAGACAGGAGGAGTTTGGATCTATCCATTCACTCTGTCTGTCTCTTAAAAGCACCAGGATGTATCAGGACACTCCGAGTAGAGATGATGATGATGATGATGATTATGATGTTGGTGGGGATGATACCGCATGCCAGCATCACTACACACACCTGTCATGGCTTTATATATGTTTATTGTTTTATGATTGTGAGTTAAGGTCTACGCAAGACGAAAGGCTCATACGACCAACTGCAGATCGTAAAATCATAATACACGGAATGTCCGGGAAGTGCCAATGTATATGACACATCGCAATGCACTTTACTTACGAGAGAAAACGAGCAGACACAAAACATGACGAAAGAGCGACGAACCGAGAATATCCATTAGGCGCGCCATAGACAGCAAATTGCGCCTCTAGACGCCAATGTTGTTTGGGCTTCGGATTCTTCTTTTAAAGGGCAAAGGAATATGCGTTATGTGCTTTTTGGAAAGCTAGTTTGATTTATGTGGAAGTGGCTTACGAACGATGTTTGGAGCTTTATTTCTCGATGTACATCAATTTGAAACTAACGCGTAACCAGAGTGTCTTCAGTTCCGTAGAAACATACACTGCGGTCCCCAAAATGAAAATATAAAACACAAACAGACAAAAACAAACAAACAAACAAACAGCCCAACACCCCAACAAAAAACCTGGCAGAAAAACGGATCTTTAACTTGAGCAAGCCCCAAACCCTGTACTTTCACCAAGTTCCATGGATACGAGAATGACGCCTGAGCAAGAGATGGAATCCTGAAAAGGTCACCATGGTAACATGATACATATCCTGGAGAAGAAAACTCACGCAATAAAAAAAAAAAAAACAGAACGAGGACAACAACAACAACAACAACCAAACAACAACAACAACAACAACAACAACAACAACAACCAAACAACAACAGAGGCAAAAAAGAAGAAGAATAAAAAAGAGAGTATAAAACAGTACATCACATAAAAATACTATCACGTTCACATTCAATTCTTTATGACACTGGCCAACCCAATATTCTAACTTCTTTCTCCTTTAACTTTAAATCTGTCTAACATTCAATGCAATGTTCTGAATGATGTTGCATCAATAAAACAATATTCTGTCTAGTAACATTTCGCATCTGTATTGCTCACCAGCTCACGTTTACTATGTCGTCTGCTACATTGAGTAAGTGCATGCGCCTGATATGGTAAATTTTCAACAACAACTTTGTGCAGTTTGATAAGCCCTTGGCAACATGCTGATCCAGACGTATGTGTGCTCAAAAACAATGAACCTCGTTCATCAATGGAAGATCGTCAATAAGTGCACAGCACTGACATTGACAAAATATGATCACTTAGCGTGTTATTCAAGCAGGCATCGATCCTAGATCGTTGAAATGCCGCAGGGTGAAGTCTACTATCCCGGATGTAACATGGAGACCAAGACGAGCCGTGAAAAGGGAAAGTTCATCAGTCCAAAAAACAGGGTAGCGATTCAAGGAAGCAGGATCATTTTCACATAACACATCGTGTCAAGAGATCTCTTTATAGTACGGCAAGAGATAAATTACACAATTCCAAATGGTCCAATGGAATTATAGTGATACTGCTGGTTACAACATATTAGTTGGCGTGGGCCTAAAAGGTTGTGAGCAGATGGCAATGTAGACTAGGACAGACACTTTCATCAACTAGACGCGAACAATATTTCAAAACAAAATAGACACTTTTTTATAATCTACGACAAACACCACCTACATCAAGTATACTGTATACCTCAGTAGACGAAATACATGTTAAATGATAACCTAGTGTTCTTAAGACTTTGTGGAGTCGGGCACATTCGCATGGATGGATAAAGTTACCGTAGGTAAATGTTAATAGGTTTATACCTTGACAATCTTATGCGAGTCTTAATCATGTCTAAACAAACAAAATATCTTGGATAATGCATCTACTTGAGTAACGATAGTCTTTTATTTTCCACATATACCAACAGAAACAAAGACAGATTGGATGTGTATACGGTTCATGGCTCTATGTTATTAAATATTAATGGGCAACATTTTGCGGCGGCAGCCAGATGAAATCACAATTAAAACCAAGCAATGCTTATATTTTAACACTGCTCTCTACCTAGCCTAATTCAAACAATAAAACTGGCACAAATCCAATGGTTATGATCACCCTGAGGCAACCTCGTACTCAACGGTCTTAATATCGTGCACTGTTGGTCCAACGCTCGACCAGAAAAAGTTCATTGCTTTATAATATGAGGAAAGAGGTTGACAATGCACTTATTGCGCACGCGTCATTCGGTCTTTGTTCGTTGACTTCCGGGCTCTTTATATTGAGATAAAAAAAATCTGCTCACAGTTCCTCAATCTCTGAAACTGGGTCGAGGTGGAAGAATAAGATGGAAGGCAAAGGGATAATTACTGATTATCATATTATATAGCCCACAGATAAACAGACCAAGTAAAGGAAGGAAAGCTGAGATGTACCCTGTAGACTCGAGAAGGGGTAATATTTCACGGTCCAGTCTGGTGATCTTGAACTCCCCTGCCTGGTGGCTATCTACATTTTATTATATTTGTCCATGAGTTCTCAGCGCTTAATTTTTATTACTCGACTGGCGACATCGGGGTACCAGTTAGTAATCCTCCAACAATTGCCATGGCGAAAATGATTCATTTGAAACCGTTTTCGAAATTAAATGACATCGCGCCAAGTAAATTAACAATGACTCACGTTGACAAGGCCTTTGTCTCCCCCTACGAGCCGGCGCCTTTGATACACGATACGGACGCCTGGAGGTTACAGGGGGAAGAGGAGAGGAATATAGACGGGGGTGGAGGACACAGACAACGGTAGAAAGATGGCGGTCTGCATGCCTCCACTTCCATTATCCGGGTCTTCTGCCGGGGCTGTTGCCATAGCCACTATTTTGGCGCGTGAAATCAATGAGTCATTTTCTCGTCCCGATATTGGGGTCGGGATGCACACTACTTTCCCCTCCCCCTGGGGGCTAACGTCTGACGAAGCGCGGCGTGTCTGGCCAATATGCCAGTCCTGGCAAGTGGACCTTGAAAACCAATCATGCTAGCGCTTTGTGAGGCTGGATGTACCGAGGGATACCAATACTACCTTTCTGAGTCGATAGATTTAGGGAGCTTGTGGTGTTTATCCACTCAATGTCCCAACTGATATGACAATGTTGAAATTCTTCAGGAAATTACGAAGAGAAATAGGAGTCATAGGGTTTCTCTCGGTCACATTGTGTTATTATTGGCAACTGTTTTCAAGATTTCCTCTCAAGTGAGATATTAATGGTTGACCGTCTTTCAAATTGCATTAAACATGCATGAGATGACCAAGTCTAGTGCGGTACTCAGAATCTTTGGTAACTTATTCACGGTGAATACATGTAACTCTTTTGCAGTGCCGACATCGGGAGTTAAATCAGTTTTACTGGTCCAACGTTTCGGTCAGTCACGCTCTGCCTGTTCTATCAGAACCACATCTTTACATGCTCCAGACGTTATTCACGTAATAGCATCATAAACCTGCTACTTTTTTGTTTTTCAACCACGCGAATACTAACATGGAATTAATCTGAATCAATTGAGACGCATCGCAAGAGCGACTGACTGAGATTCAGCAAATTAAATCGAATTAAAGCCGGTCATGTCCATTTTAATATCTGACACGGCCCTCTGTCTGACACACGTCTACCTCATAAACACGGTGTGGTAGGGAAGAAGTTACCCCACCTCCGCTGAGCCAGGACCTCAATTCCTCACGCCTAGTTGAGCGAGGTTAGTTTCATCAGCAATATTTCAATTATTTAATTAAAAGAAATCTCGTTGTGGGTCACCAAGCGTCCTGTAGTCTACATCTCCCCAACATAACGGCCCCAAATGGGCTTGGAGAGTAGTCTGAGTACGCCTCACGCATCTGTGAATTGATTGAGTGAATCACAATACTCTTGCGTGAAAGTTATTACCAGTCAATGGTGTGACAAGACCCACCATACCAAGCGTGCATCTATCTAGACGCTGACGGAATTCTATAGAAGACGGAATAAAATAGATCCATTGCTGGAAATGGAGCCGATTTGGCCGCTAGAGGGCTTGGATGCGCGTGGTTGCGGATAATACCGTGCTGTACTGTCCTCGTTTCAATGACGCATAATGTCAAGCTAAGGCAGTGTTTATTTCAGGGAATCTGAGGAAGAATTACACGCAAACTCTCTCTTATCTCTTTCCGATTCCCAAACCATTATTGACACAAAACATGGTATACTAGGCCTACACGCGTCTAGTACCATGACGAGTGCACAGGCTGATCGAGGACTGGTATCCATCATGATCCAGTGTCCAGACTATTTCATTTGGAACACTGTCATATCAATTCGTGTCCCTAGTGGATAGCCGTAATAGGTTCTCAATATTTGAATAAATACTCCAAATCTCCAAGAATATCCGAACTATCTAGGCCAGGCATCAAGTCACATGGCAGGAGAGATATTCATTTTGCAACGCCGTCACAGCCAGAGTCTTTAGCAACCAAGATGGCAGAACTATACACTCACTGGGCCAGGTGTCTGGGCAATAATTCGACAGGACGTCTGGCAAGAATAGACCCAGGGTTGGATTTCGAGAAACTAAGATAAATCTTAATAAGATCAGTTGTCAATATCACTATGGTGATTTGTTTTGTGACATCACACTTTGCTTAGCATTTAAGATTGGTTTAAGATTTAATATTGATCCCAGTGCTTGGTGAAATCGACCACAGGAGTAGGAAAGAAACTTGCACCAAAGTCAAATAAAATTCGTCTTACAGACAACCATATCACGAAACATATCAGCGGTAAAACCCCTCACACTCCAGAATTTCTGGCTCGCTCTCTGACAAGGAAAGAAAAATAAGACAACGAGATCCTGGTATCTTTCTGTATTATATATTATTTATATTTATTTACAAAAAAACTGGTTAATTGATATGCTATTTACATGATCTATATCCGAATACATGTAACAGTTGCTTACGATTTACTTAAATATTATTGAAATTAGCAAATATCTCTAACCTCCCAAAACCCAACAACTCCCTCTCAGAAAAGGAGAAAAAAGGAGATAAAACTCTGTCACCCATGAACTTGATTCCTATACGCTCAGCAGAGATTTCAGAATGGCTCAGCAAATTCTGATCACACTAATTATCGCCAAGCTGCTGAACCGGATGAGCCTTGAGGCTTGGACACCTCGTCTCAATGGCTAAGGCTAAGGCTCCGTCTCCATCAGCTGAAATGTCAGTCTTAGTTACAAATCAGAAAATGTGATTCCAAACAGACGCCAAAATGCCGCCAATTGAGACATTGGCATTAAAATATGAATGTACATAATGAAGCCAAAGCCGGACTGAGATCAAGTCGAGATTTACACAAGAAGGTCCTGAGATTCAACTCATGGACCACCATCCGGCGTGCATCTCTGATTCCACGCTGAACATCCATAGTGGCAACGACAATACACATGTTAATATTACATATGGGTTATCTAATTGCTTCGTAATCATAGCATGCATTAGAGGTAACATTATGATGTGGGATTTTAAGGGTTTTACCATAAAGTATACAGTTTGGGCCATCGAAAAGGCCTAGTTTTTAAACACGCACGTTCCCATTGACGCACATTACAAACACACTCTCTCATAGTTTCTGCATTTGTCCTCATTATTTTATAGACTTAATGTCATTATGATACAAAGATATGAAAGTTAATACTGGCGTTGTCTGCCCATGATATGACTAGCCAATGTACGTAGACGGTAAGACGCACCGTACGTACACATATCAATCAGACGCTGGCAATTGGCGTAAATGATACCTCCCATGCAGAAACATGCTATCATTAGTCATACAGTAATGAGTTACATGTAACATCTTCAAACAAAAAACTCATTCATAACATAGACCTCTATACAAGGTACAAAAGATATACACTTTGAAGGACATCAGAAATGATATAATGAATTGGTTTACAAGTCCACATGATTTAAAATAATGCTATAGGACTAATTACAACTTTCCCTTTTTAACCACACTGTCTTGACATACTGTTGTTTAATTTTCTGGATTATTACCCCTGAACAATGGTATAATCATAATGATATTGTCATGGTCCAATAATCAAGTTCATTACATAATCTTCTTCCATCACTCCCAACAGGTTTGGGACGATACGGTAATACTGAACTATTACCGGTCAATATGCCGTGTACTAGTCTCAGTTCAAGCTCAATTTCAACTTATGCCACTGAGAGTACAAGCTTGCTTGGTATAGAGCTAATGCGCGTGACGTCAAATTTAAGGGTGCATTCGTTTAGCTCCCCCGGGTCAGCCCTTACTGGGAATGGTCGTGTTTTACCGCACAAAACAAGCGAGAGAAAGGGGGCGAGGTTGACTGGGGTCGACCCGGGGGAGCTAAACAAATTCACCCTAAGAAGACTGCATCTAAAGAGCCGCGCGAAGTGTCATTGTTTCATAATGTTGCTACCCAAGTGATAACGTCAGTGCAATATGGTATGAAGCGAGAACTGGTTTATGCAAAGTGTGTTGCTCAAGGACACAGCGAATCATCAGACTGGAATACCCTAAACATCACGTCGACCGTGAGTCACTCAGAACGACTGGACCATGACTACACTACACATCAACCCGCCATGGGATATGACGAGTATAAACTGTTCCAGACCAATACAGCCATAGGACCATAGATTAAATTGGTACAGTGGTTCTTATACTATGGCTAATATCACTCTATTACTCACACGTTTGACAACGATCTGCCACTGGATTTCAAGGAAACTTCGTAATGGCAGGAGTATTATGACTAGATATTAATGGAAAGATCGTTTCACCTTTGTTTAGGTTCTGACCGGGGCCACTCGTGAAACCTGAAAGCCAAAGGGTATACATGGATAAATAGAGGCGACATCATCCAAACTATGGCAGGTTTTGCTAGGGAAGGGCTCTATCAACAAATGCCGCACTTGGTATAAAATTCACAAAATCTGTGTTCAATATAATGGTAATCAAAATGGTTGATGTCAGTTCGATCGCATCTTCATTTTGTTCCCGAGGATGTGCCTTATTTTCCTTTTGTCATGGGCGACAGATGATGGCTTTGCACAATCCACGTCGCTTTCTGGCCACAATGCCACGCCGGAAGTCATAATTGTTTTCTCAAATCATTTCAGCCAGTGGCGTTGTTATTCTTCCAAACAATAAGCTGGGTCCTAATGAGTAATTGACAGTTATAGAGAGCGACAGAGAAAACAAGGGATGAGAATCATACAACATAAGCCCATCCCAAAATGGCGGTAAATCTACAGATAACAAACCTGAAATCGGTTCAAAATGACGCCAGACCCGTATTTTACTGACCCATCTTATAGTTCAGCTGCCTCTTGCTTATTATACACAGCTGTCAATATGCCCATGATACATCATTTCGTTTTCCATTCAATTTTTGTGGATTTCGTTAATAATTCATTTCTTAAGCTACGTAGAGAGCGAGAGATGGAACGGCAAGGACACTTAGGGAAAGATGAAGGATTCCACGACAGCCTGTCATCATTCTATCGCTGTTTTCAGACTGAAATGGGGCAGGCATGCCCGGTGCCATCCTGGTGATACTCGTGGAGGACAGAGGGGGTTGGGTGAGAGGGAATTTGAAATAGAATCACATCATGCGGTGAAAGGATGTATTTCCAGTATGATGTTAGGTATTTTTGATTTATGAACGCTTGGGAAACATAAATCACAAATGCGGGCTATGCCATAATAGACGGCATAAAACCTGAACAAGAAACAAAAAATGTCACATATTTAATGTTTTTAATTTTTCTCAAATACTACATTATACTCCGGTAAACATTTTAAAGATCTGAATTTATAAGCTGCAAAGAACAAAATAGGACATTGACTAAAATCAAACTCCTGACCAGTATCTTGGTTTTAGTGAGGTGTAACAGCCTGCCGAGTTATTTGCCTAACAAAGCCAAATAGACAAAGAAAAAAAACATGACACGGTCAGAGGCTACATGGTTTCCAAGGCGGCAGAACAAATGAATTACAAACTGAGCACGATGAAGTTCAGATCCACGTCTGCCTCCAATGGCTTCCATGTTGATACCATTACACAGTGTTTCCCCTAACCATGTCATCCAAAATACAACCATAAAACGAACATGACGAAGTGGTATTAACAGAATGGATCAAAAGTTGGGACAGTTGGTTCCAAGACAGATTGAGCCTCCAATCAACGACCACCTGGACAATTACAGGATTTGATCTCATGATTCCTGTTAAGCATCAACATGACGTGAAATCAACAGCAGGATCAACAGAGTCTGTATCAAAATGAGAGTTATTAGCTCAATTAATGGTGCTTTGATTGTCGCATTTATACACCGCTGGCTGTGCCTCATCCATCCCTACACCTGGCGCAAATGACTCGGGGGGAAAAAGGCCTCCGTTAAGCAGAGTGTACACTGTCAACAATTTCGGTAAAATTTTCGGTAACAAGTTGCCAAGTTTGGGCAACACACCTGGGTAACACGAGTTTGGGTCCCGCGTGTATACACTAGCAACATTTGGCCAACATGTTACCGAGATGTTGCTGCGACATGTTACCCAACTCAAGTTTTGCTCTGTGTTCACTGACAACATTTTCAGCAACAACGTACCAGGGCAATATGTTACCGAGATTGTTACCGAAAATGTTGACAGTGTACACTGTGCTTCAGTGAACCAGGAGATCAACAAATTCGAACAATGATACCATTTTGGGACCAAAAAACGAAGAAAAAATGATCAAGAGGTTTACAAACAGTAAAACAACTATCATGAAGATAACAGCATCCACCTTGTATGAAATAGCTATTTTGTTGTTTTGTTTTGTTGTCAGCTTGAAGCTCTCCATCCTTGGTTGATTATTAAGTGAATCTGTGATGCTAATTTACTGGAGTCCCGAATATTAGTGCGATAAAATATCATTCTCCCGCTTCTTCTCGTTTCGCCTTCAGACTGGCGAGACAATAGCCGCATGATTGATGGTCTGTATCATATACGGACCTTTTAAAATGATTTTTTGGGGCCGGTGTCATATAACAAGACTGGGGTGGTAACGCGGAGCAATTTACGGCTGGGGAAGGAGGGGGGAGAGGGGCTATCTCCATTCCAGCATTGAGCCAAGATACTCCAGGATGGCTGAGGTGTCCACTGGCATGACAAATGAGACAGGAGAACCGTTATTCCGTGATGCCAAGAGGGATCAGGCTGCATTAAAACCGGCTATTAGTGCCCGCCATGGACCCCATCAGATGCTCTTTGGACTTGGCCAAGTTATCCATCACAGCATCAATTATCAATTCTGATGCTGGCGGTTAGAGGGGGAGGGGGAGGGGGGCTTCTTTCTACTCCATGGTGTGTATGTCTCCATCCTCTCTATCCCCTATCTCCATCTCCCTCACCGATGGCCAGACAGAGGGTATTACTCAAGGACTAAGTCAAAGTGGATATGATATTTTCTCCTCCCATCAGCTGGCAATGCGTAGTCAGTGCGATGCTGCTGCCCATTACAGCGGCTCGTGTGGTGCGGTCTGCACCGGAGGTGGCTGAGCTCCACTAGCAGGATATGTTATTCTTCATCTTATCATTTTTTTTAACACACAAAGATCGTTAACCAGACGAGGAAGCTACGACTGGCTTTTAGCTTCAATACCCATTACTCAAAATCAAGTACAATCCGGAACGGCAGTTTCTGAAAAATGCATGAAATGTATGTACATGCAGGGCTTTTTCTTTAGCGTTTTCTTTAAGCAACAAACGAGTGGAGTTAAGTGTGAAGCACTTCAGCGGCTCCACTCTAAGTCAAACTTTTTATCTGTCTACACTCAATCCTAGTAATAGTGTACCTATCAATTAGGATTCACTTCAGAGCATGCTATGAAGATACATACACTACTAACCTGCCTGCTTGTGTGCTTTTTAAAGGTACAGTACAGGATTGGTAACATACCCAAAACAGAAATGTTCACAGATTTACGTATAACTTTCAGGATATGAAGATGGTGCAGGTAGAAACATACCGTTAAAATATTTCCGCCAGAAATGGTGTATTTATCCAGAAATTAGTAAAAAAAAAGACCGAAAACAGTTTTAATCTCGGGGTAAGATCAAAACCATTCTTTATGTTTTATAAGAAATATTGAGTCGGGTTTTCGCTATTTTCTCGTGACTCGGATGTTCGATTGAGCTCAAATTTGCACAGGTTTATCATTTCATTTACATGTTGGATTAGACAAAGTTTGAGTGTTGATCTGTGACCTTTACCAATAAGTGGCGTCGCCAAGGGGGGGGGGGGGGGGGGGGGGGCACGTGCCCCCCCCCCCCCCCCCCCCTGGAAAACCTCGTGCCCCCCCTCGTGCCCCCCCATTTGAAATTTGGGTTGGTGAAAAAAAAATATAATATATAAAAAGTTTGCCCCCCCCCAACAATTGCTAGTGCCCCCCAGACTGAAAAGTCTGGTGACGCCACTGCTCAACAAGTATAATACAAAAGACATCGCTAGTTACCAATCATGTATTAAACCTTTAATTACCACATGATTTTGACTTTTCTTCTTTTCCCTGACTTTTCAAAAGGTTTTAAGAAGAAATTAATAGCGAATAAATTAGTGTTTGTCTGTACGACCATATTCAGTCAAATATACAACCACAGAGCACATTAATTAATTAATTAATCAATTATTCAAATGTACACTCATTTTGCACTTGCTTCAAATCTATATACACATATATTTATATATATCTATATATACCTCGACTGCATTGATAAATCTTGCAATCTGTCGTAACTGTTTAAAATAAAATAAGTTTCTTGTTTTTGTTTACGTTATCTTAGTATTATTAATTAAAGTGTCGGTAATTAAATATAAAAAGTTCTATAGATATTAATTATTATCTCTGCAAATACACAGAGGTTAATCAACAAAAATATGCCCAATTATTGAATTTTAGAATCAGCTCTTCTTTGTGTAACCTCAGACTTTCAGGACAAGTGCTCGTCCTCTGTCAAAAGATGTCACTACAAATTCTGGTGGCAATTCTGTAAGTCTGTTAGTCACGAGCATGGAATGTTATTTAGGTGAAAGTTCCTGTCGCCAGCCTGTTTTTCGCTGAGCCGCAATAAATGTCGGCCAAAGCGTATATTACTTACCGTGACTATAAAAGGACTCCTTCACTTGTGTGGAGTTCCACACTGGTATGGCAGAGCAGAGGAATGGTCATTTGAAACAGTGAGTTTGTGCCATGTAATAGGAAGTCCTGTTGACGAAGTAGGCTTAGTCAAAAGGGCTCTGGAGTGGACATTGGGTGAATTCCACCTGTTGGATGAGGTATCTAGTCTATAAGAGATACCACTCCATGTTAACAAGACACAGCATGTTCATCATCTCCAACCAGCTGACTCAGAGAAGCATTGACCACCCTCTCATAATATCCCAATATTTACTGCTTATCTACAGACCAACATACATCGTCCATCCACTGAATTCTTGAGCCATGAATACATTCAGTTAAAAAGAACTCCAAACCAATTTCCCATTCACTGAACAGGTCAGGAAATTAATCTTGACCGCTCTTCAGCCAACACCTGACGGACTTGATATTCATCATATCACTTGAAAGTTCGAAATATTTAGAATTATAAAAAAATTTATAACCAGTAATATATATATATGCATATTCTAAATACATGTTTTAGGTGACAGAAATTCACAACATAAACCCTTGACTGATGGCAAGCAACAGCAAGATGCTAAGCATCTGTTGCCTACATCACTTTGGTAAGTATTTCTTTTCAGACCTTGGAGCTGAGATACCACATCCGGTTTCCCCTTGTCACTTCTTCTTGGAGTCAGCTGGGCTCTCTGGAGGTGTGGACTCAGACGTCATGGATCCAGATGAGGAGGCTCGTTTGGTCCGATTTCGGATTTTGGGCTGAGGATTGGTAGACGTTGGAGCCTCCACAGGAGTGCTGCCTGTACTTCCTGAATCAGGGACGTCTTTCTCATCCACTGCAGATACATGAAGAAGATTGTGGATAATCTTTACTCACTTGGGAGTCTTAGTAAGAATCTGAAACTTCAGAGTGGGTCAGGTTGTTTGAACTCAATCTCAAACAAGATTCTTGCAAATCCATCATAAAAATTATCAATTTGTTCCGGGAGTACTTCCTAACCATCTTGTTTTGTCTACTAAGTCTCACACCAATTTTCCAATGTTAAATTTTGTTCCCTTAATCTCAACAAATTTCAATTCAGAGACTAAGGTCTACGGGATCTTACTTTCTTCTAATTATCCTTAATAATCAGACTTCTTGAGGTACTGGGACCCTTACACCATGACCTTACCTCCTCTTTGACTCTGACCAGCGGTAGCTGCAAGATTGACTAGCTTCTCCTGTTGGATGAGCCTTGTGGGTCTCTGAACACTCCCAGTTGCTAGACCCTGAACCCCAACCCCCTGGGCCATCCCTGATGAGCCTCCAGCCAGTGCAGCTGATGCAGCGACACTGGCGGAGGTTCCAACAGGCATGCTCTGGATACCAGTCAGTGGGGTCTTCTCCTGGGTGTACTTGACTGTCCCGGCCCTGGTGTGATGTGACTGAATCTGGGCATCCAAGATGGCGGAGGTCAGTGTGGGCGGAGCGCTCTCGTTTGGCTTGGAGGAGGTACCACCTTCAAATAAGAAGACCAAGACTCATTAGTGAAAACTATGATACAGTCCCTTTCTGAAACCTATGCTAGGTCTCCATTACCCACTTAGGCTACATTTTGTACATCCATTTCCCATTGGATGCCAAAATAGGGACTTTTTAATAAGATTTCAAACTACTTGGAGTGATGTCTTTCGATCCAAGCAGGACCTTCAAGGCAGCCTAAAGACTTGTTTTGCCTTAGATAAAGACCCTGCTAGCATTGAAATGCATCAGGCCCTCCTAACTCCAAGCATTTTGTAAATTTCAGGTTATTATTTTGGTGGATGAGCAGTTTACAGCAGTTTATTACTTGTATTGATTTTGAAACAGAACTTCATGGGTGACTGAAACATCACAACCTTTATTACTTTCGTCTTTTAGATGATGGAGATGAAGCCCAAAGCTAAGCACCTGGTGTCCATAAACATAGGCTTTGGATTTACAGATTTAAAAACAAATATTTGCGAGCCTTTGAGAAAGATTCTGCTAGGATTAAACGTCAGGCCCTCCTAACATCAAGCATTTTTAATAAACATTTCAGGTCATTATTTTGGTTGATAACAGGTTCCAGCAGTTTATCACTAGTAGTGTTCTGTATTGTTTAATTATAGTGCTTCCTTAGTACGTTATTATAATATTTCCCTCCACTTTTCTATTTTTAGTCAGGAACACTGGCCACAGATAAGATTATCACTCGCAGAGGAGATAAACTAGGATTGATTCATTCTGTTGAGCAAGCAGGAGGATTGTACACATAATCTCCTGATTCCTTCCAATGTTGTTTTATACTGGGTTGAATTGATTACAATGTACTATTCAAATTATGTTTTAATTGTTGATTTTTTTTCAAGAGGGGTAGTAAAATGGATCATTATCATTAGGGGTACGTTTTTTTTTGCCTGTTTTATTTTGTGTATTGCAGATGTGAATAGAAAAGGATTTATTTAACGTCACCCTTGCTTGATTTACATGGAGCCTGTTACTATTATCTCTAGGCTACACACTCTGTGAGTGACGTAACATCAGATCCACTCCCCCTTCATCCACGCCCACGTTTGTCTCTTCATCAAGCTCCTATTAAATTATCAAGACTTTCATTCTCTTTCTCTCCCACTCACAAGCAAAACAAACTTTATTTCTTGCCGGTGAGAAAATGGCGCGTCCTTCCCCGCTGTTAATCAGTAATGAGTGTCCTCTTGGTATGTGTGCCCAATTGGAAAAAGAAATGATTCCTCCCTGACCGCCCCCCCCCCCCCCCTCCCCCTCCTTTTACCTTCTTCTAAGTTCTTTATTCATAATACATTTTTCATCATTGTATGGTCCGGGCGTACGTTTGTTCAGATTCCACATGATGATTTGCAGTTTAGAATCCCTGTGATTGAATTGCAGGAATTTGGCTGGCAGGCATTAATGGAATCTCTAAACTAATTATACCGGGCCATCTGGGGCAAGACCGTGTCTAATTGTCAGGTAGAGACACTGGCTAGGCCAGTGAGGCCGTCATTGCTCATAGTGGTTGCTAACACGCCTCTGTTATCCCTCCCCTTCTCCCCGTACGCCAACCGATGAACCGAGCCGGGGAACGAGTCAACAAATTTGCAAAAATTCCGTGTCTTCATTTGATTACGGTGAAGCCCTCTACAACAACAACGGGCATATGACACGGGACGGGAGAGAGATATATATCATTAAGAATAGATGTCATATACATGACGGTGTACAAACATGTCTATCTAAATATATTGAGCTGCCTGAGCACTGCATGGGTCTTAAGTGATCAATCACGCGTAATACATACGTATCGTATCGGCTCTTCTCCTTTTTTTTCAGCTCTGGTGACTTTCCAATTCTTCAAGTGGACTTAGTAATTGGCACTATATGTTTGCACTGTCAAACACCGCAAGATTATTCAGTGCAGAGGGAGTTTTGCAACCAGGGGAACGACGAAGGGTTAGGGAAGTGGGGATGGGGGTGGGGACAGTGGAAGAGGGAGAGGGAGAGGGAGGGGTATGGCCAGATGGTGAAGGAGGGTTGGAAGACAGATATGTGGGCAAGGGGATTTACCTATCATCTCAGACTAATATGAATCACATCTTTCATTCTTTACAATCTCAGCCTAATTCAGCTGAATTGAAAAAGAGCTTTTAAAAGAAAGTTTGCTGAATTTATATAGCTCCACAATAACTGAGAAAAGGACTGGTTCCAATATTTTACATATTATATTCCGTTTGAATATAAAATGTCTTTGTTTCTTACAAAGTCATTACACAAATACATGTTTGAAGCTGTGTCCAAATCTTGAGACCCGATGACTACAGAAACAGCTTTCAGAGAGACCAATCTATATTTGGCTCAAGATATCCCTCTAGTAAATTGTGATTCCTGACCCATGAGAGATTTGACCAGGGGGTACATGTAGTGGAAGGGCAAGGTAAGAATGAAACTCTATAGACGGGTTCTGCAGACCAGCACAGGCTGATGACAGCGCACCAATTAGAGAGTAATACAAAGCTCATCAACTAATGAGGGAAACACTTTATGAAACCAATCAATTGACATGTTTGGGATCAACCTGTGGATGTAATGACAGACTCCCTAAGTGCTGCTGGACAGGCCCAGTAATGAGGAGATCATTCTAAGTCCTCTTTTGACAGATACAGATTTGAAAACAGTTGTTTTTGCTAAAAAAAGAAGCCGAAATACGACAATATGAACATTTCACTCATACTACATTCGGCTCAAAGTTCTGAAAAATGAAGTTGTTTTTGCTAACAAAAGAAACTGAAATATGCAATTTTCACTCTTTAACCTTTAAAGGTATAATACATGATTGGTAAAGGTCACACAACAGCACTATCACTTTGTCTAATCCAGCATGTACATGTACATGAAATAACAAAGCTCTGAAATTTTAGCTCAATCAGACATCTGAGTCACGAGAAAATAGCGAAAACCCAACACAATTTTTCTTATAAAACATAAAGAATGGTTTTGATCTTACCCCGAGATCAAAACTATTTTCAGTCTTTGTTTGGCTTATCTCTGGATAAATACACAATTTCATGAGAAATTTTTTACAGTATGTTTCTACCAGCACCATCTTCATATCCTGAAAGTTATACATGTACGTAAAGCTGTGAACATTTCTGATGGGTATGTTACCAATCCTGTATGGTATAAGTAAGATTTGTTGTGTCTCCTGCATTAGGACTGGTTAGAGAAGCAACAAATGATGACGATTTTATATTCCAGTCATCAATGAGCCACCAAAATGAACATCACAAAGGAAGCCTGCTGGCAATTGTACATATTGTCATTATAATAAAATATGAAATCCATCAAATATATAATGCTCAGACATACAAAGAGAGCTTTACTTTGGATCAACAGTAATTGAAACAGCTGTGCATTAATTTCACAGATAGATTTAGCATTAAGCCAAAGTGCTTGCTTTTGACAAAGGTGTAGGCTTCTACAGTATACAACTCAACCATAGAGAAAATAAAGTGATAGACGATATACTAACAAAAGAAAAATTTAACAATGACAAACAACTTCAAAACCAATGAAAACAACTCCTACATATAACCTAGGGATGCACTAATAGTCTCCAAATACAGTACACTCTACTGATAAAAGTGGGCCAGTGATAAAATGGTGAGACTCGATTAGACCTGATGCAAGAGCAAGATGAACGATTAAAGGCAAACAGATTATTAGAGATTGTAGAATGCTTTACAAGATCAAGCTAGTACATGTTTATCTCAAGGGGTGGAGAGAGGATACCTAGTCAGTAGAATCCCTCATCTTCCCAGAAGGATTCATCCGATTCCCTTGAAGCAATGTAACACAATACCAACACTGACTTCAAGCAACTCCTTCCTGGACTGTCCAACTCGAGGGAAAACCACTTTTTATCTTCCCTGCTTTGTTTTAATTCTCCCTTTTTTGCCTCCATGATATAACTTCCTGTAACCTAAAACGCTTGCTGCAGAATAGAGTAACTGATAAAACTCTATCCCTACCGTTGGACAATCTGTTTACGGCATGCGCGGGTTATGAATCTTGTTAACGTGGACCCTGATCAAGGAAAGAACCAAAGAGTTGGGGCAGTGAGTGAGTGTACAGGAAGGAGGTTACTATGTCAGGGTAAAATCACTCAGACTAAAATGCTAAGACCATTACAACAAGACAGTGCCATACCAGACCAATTAATTCATACAAATTCTGGATTATGGATTCCATCTCTCAAAAAAATAGAAAAATTACCGTACTTTGGTGAGAGGAAACGGCACAAAATGACCCCATGGGAGCATGAAATGCATCAAAGTTTCAAATTGGGCATTGGTCATTCTGCCATCTTTAATGACTGAAAGAAAAAGATTAAGCATTGACTGACCCCTTATTGTGGCAAACAATGGACCAACTATTGCAGCAATTACTAGTTAAAGGGAGCATGTAGAATTTGCATAGATGTGCATTTTTGCTGATTTTAGCGATTACACCACGCTTACGAAATGCTACTAAATCGTTCAGACAAAAAATCTTTTTTAAAAGACACTAAATAAAAGACACTAAATCTTGATTTCCTTGAAAAACCCAGCATCTGATGAACCAAGATTTCCCATGGTGACTGTTTGCACTGTTTAAAAACTATTGAGTCCATTTTCTGTCTCAAACTCAATAATTGTTTTTGTGGAGGCCTTGCAAATTCTGTACGCTGTCTTTAACCAAACCCATAAAACAAGTAAGGTTGTGTCCCAAAAGCCTGGCTGGGGTTACCTGTAACACACATTTCCATGAAAACGGCTGATAAGTGGAAGCCATATACATGGAGATGTACATGTTTCTGCAGTCCCATGAAGCATGATAGGGCACAGCCTTACTGTTAATGAGTCACTAATGAACTTACCTCCGTTGAGATGTTTGGCTAGCTGAGGATCAAAGACGTTGGCAGAGAATGCTTCGAAGGTGGACTTCTCCTTGTGATTCTGGACAATTGTCTCCAGGTACTTGGCTCTCTCTTCATAGCTAGGTGGGTTGGACAAGTCAAGGAACAAGACCATATCTTCTTTTTCTTTTTTTTTTAACAAAATGCTTTAATTCAAATACCATAAAATGAAAGGCAAGATAAAACATCAACAACTGTGGTTACGGCTCTTACATTTGTAAGCAGTCTACATGTATGTGTCTTTGCACTCAAAATGTATACCCGATTCATCTTAATCCTACTGGAGATAATACTTGAAACAAAATTCCTCATCTGGGACTACCACTGCTCTCTTATCAGTATAAAATATGTTTTGAATATCGTACTCTTGAGTTGAGTCTACCACACATGGTTCTTCCACAGTGTGGTATACCACATATCACAATACACCACAGTGTGGTTTGCATGGTAATGCATGGTTTGTGATCCAGTCCCCCTGTGGAGACTGTGGTAATGTGTGGTAAGCAGCTCTTGTCTTGTGTGGTAAGAATAGAGGGTTAGGGTTAATTAAGCTCAAAGTCAAAAATCATATTGAGGAACTAACCATGTACATGTATACAGCAGTGGTCTAATATAAAGTGTGGTTGATTTTTGCTGTTCTGCTAATCACCAAAGCCAAAGCCGGAGAAAAACACCCAATTCCCCAAACTCATATCTTATTCTTATTGTTCATGAAACTGCAAGGGAGAGCATTAATGAAGCTTTACATATTACCATCTCTCATGTAATTATCTAGTCAATTGTTTGGCACATGCACTTTTTGCTCTATTAGAAAATACACAAAACCTTTTTGCATGTTCACTACTACAGCAAACAGGAAACAGCAGTTTATTATTAGCTCACAGCGTGCTGCTAAGTTTATATTAAAAAGCAAATGAAATCTTAAATTTGTAAAGGCTCATGTTTACTTCCTTCGTGAATCCAATAGGAAGTGTGTTCAAGCAAGGACAAGACAACTGATAGTTTGGACAACCAACACTTGTATGAGAGAGGAAAAACAGGAAATGTCAACTGGAAACACAAAACACCGAGGTGAGGAGTAGGAAGAGCCAAGAGGCAAGAATTGTATCCTCCATGAAACTATCTACCTTCTCACTCACGGCAAACAGCCTTTCCTTAAATACATGGCTTAAGATTTGCATCAACTGTAGGGAATTTCCACTGGTCCCCTGATGGCAAGGATACCGGTGAATGATGTTTTTGCCAAGCTTTTCTTTCCTTTTTCCGATATGAGGAAGAGGGACCGGGGGATGGGGGAGGTGATTTGGTTACATTCCATTTTAGTGGTCGATTGAAGCTTATATATACTTGTGTGCATTTCTCATGGTTTTATGTATTTTTTTTATTAAAATCTCTATTTGTGTTGCTTTGGATGCTTGACATGGAACTAACTATGATGTGTTTGATCATTAACAACTCAAAATGGCACTGTATAAATCACAATCATTATTATAATTGCCATTAAGAGTTAATCAAAATGATGTACTAATCAAAATGAAAACTTGACACATTTAATTTTTTTTCTAAAAGACGAATGCAGACAGATATAATCAAATCTTCAAATGATGAAAAAAAAATTGAAAGTAATGTAAACGGCGACACCCCCCCCCCCCCCTGAAAACTGTAATAGGTGTTTCTCTATAGCATTAGTCTTTAGCTGTTAAATGCATTCTTCTATGGGGTTCGTATCAGGCAATAAGTTAAAAGCAAACACCATAGTGTAGGTCAATGGTAAAGAGACAGATAGTGTAACTGTAGCAAATAACATGTTTGGAGAGGAGAAGGGAAATGCGGGAGTTTAGCAGAGGAACATGCGCTGTTTTTCTCATGAGGATAATCAGGCCATACAGAAACAAAACTCATCATTAAGCCTAGAAGTCGGCACAATTGCAAATGAATACAGCAAAGTATTCTACCGGCTGTAGGCTGTCATATTACAGTCTTTTTAATTATAGCTAGGAGCGTCATCTTCGCAGCTTCAGCAGGTGTTTGTATGGAGAATCTCTTTGGTCTTCCAGAGGTTCATGCTTGAATGGCGTATAATGAAACAACAAGCAACTGGACCATGAAACTGTGTACCATGAATTGTTGATGATTTCAAACGGCGATTCTGACTCCCATCCGGGCATGTCAATTTGTGTGACACTCTCCCCCAAACAATTTATAAATCTATTTTGGAATTTTTTTTTTCTAATTATTATGATTCCCCCTCCGAATTGTATTAGGAATCGGAGAATGGTCTGCAGTGAGTTTGACAAATTGCTGATGTTCCTTTCATCATTCATGTTATAGGTTTATTGTTCTGTTAGCTGTCAGCTGTGTGAATCCATGGGAATGAATTAGACATCCATCGTTGTCAGTTATCCAATGAGCAATCTACTGTTTAGCTGTCGACCATCCACAAAGAAACTGTCATATTCATTACAACACTCAATCTAGAGATGACCCTATGACATATATTTTGTTTTCCAGCAATTCTGTGTAAAATTGCTGCCTGAAGACGTTAGGTTAGCCCAAACAAATTCAAGCAATTTTGTTTTCTTACTCCTCACTACAAAAAAAGGGTAAGGGAAAAATGTTTTATTTTTTCATTCTGATTTTCCCCATATTTGAATTTCAGTCAGATAATAATCACTTATTTAGGCTGTGTCCTAAATCTCTGGCTGCGAACGCAAATAACACACAAGTCTATGGAGTGCTCTTTAAGTGATCCCCCATGTACCGTTCCCAGGTTGCAGCATTGCAATTTCATCAGTGAAATGATCCTTGGGATATGGCGGTACGAGTGGTTTCATGGCTTCTGACTGCCAAACGAACAAAGATAATTGACTATTAGGGATACCACCAGTGTAGGGCTGGATAGCTCAGTTGGTACAGAGCCTGTACGGTATTCAGGAGCTCGCCGGTTCGAATCCCACTCCAGTCAATTTTTCTTTGTTCACTTTTTAATGACCAGTCTATGGAAACGGCTGCAGTCACTGGCCATAGGTGCGTGTGTAATTTGCGGCTGCATCCAGAGATTTGGGACACGGCATTAGAATAATCTCATCCTAAACGCAAAATGGCACCACTACAATGTTTTCTTGACACCCCTCGAACAAAAGACAACACAAACTGTAAAAATAAACCAAAGAAGAACCAAATAAAGCAGAGAGATACACATACACACAATCAATAAATCTGTTTTCTTAAAAGCTAAAATCTGGAAAGAGAACCATTACAGAGTAAGGGGGCAGACTGGAGTTGTGAAAACCGTTATGGCTACTGGCTATGACTAGCATTAGTGACCTGGCATTGGGTGACTCTGAATACAAAATCACCAGGTGCCAATAAGCCTGTCCGGTGTTACAAAGGCCAACATGTTACTGACAAAATCACCAGGTGCCAATAAGCCTGTCCGGTGTTACAAAGGCCAACATGTTACTGACTTAACCCTGTATTATATCTGGTATTACAATCAAACACACAAAGCATATAACCTAACCCATCGGTGTACATGGTCTATTCTGGTTATTTTGTCCAAGTTTGGCGTGACATTCCGCCCGTTGTCTTGCGGCCTGAGGCCTCTTCTTTCACACTGTTTCTTAACAGCCAATTTGGAGCTTACTATCGGACTATCAATTCATTTCGCGGCACTGCTGGCTGTAAGCTATGGAAAAGGCATATTAACCTCTCTCAGACCTACAGCAATCTAAGTTGTGTCAAAATGCAGCCGGCCAGCCAAAAATCTCTAGCCAACTTGTCAAATATGCTAAAGGCTTAATTCAAAGGTATTCAGATGCAGTTTGCAGGAAAATTCACTTACAATTATGTAGTCACTATCACATGGGCCCATAATTACTAAGTTGTTCTAAACCCGTTAATACAATGGCTCTGAACGAAATCTTGAAGTAGGTCAGTGAGCAATAGGTAGTTGACCATTTTATACTGCTTTCTTCCAAATATCTTAGCTACCAATACAAATAATGTTCAAGTTCCCAGAAATGGCTGCTGCTACTGATGTTCATTGTAGAACCATCATAGAGGGATGGGGGGGGGGGGGGGATTGCATGTAGGACAAGTAAAAACATTTTTGAATCTCCTGACGACTATGGCAAGCTTTTTGTGTCACCTTCTTCTTTTTAAATATTCAAAATTTCTGACAAGGGAATGTCAGCTATTACATAGGGCCAATCAAGTGTAAGGGTGGGGGGGGGGGGGGGGGAGGCATGTCTGCGTACTAGCAGGACAGCAACCACTATGCAACAGACTCATCCAGTATCACAAACACAAATCAAGTCCTCAATCGCATCATCAAAGTATCATACCATGATATTATGAGAGGACCAAAACATGAGTCTACAAGTGCCTCTACTGGAGCCCTTGTCCCCTGCCATGTATAGGAAGAAAGACAGAGACAAAAACCCATTAAGCTGGAGTGGTGACAGCGATCAACACTGGACTGATTTGTTTATGCTGTGTAGTCATCACGTACTTCAGTCATCTGCCCAGTAAATTAAATTCTGTTTCAAGTGGTCGGGGTAAAAAAACGTCTGTTCCGACTGAAATTAGAGGGTGGGGGTGGGGGAGAAGGGGGTGGGGGGAGGGGGTGTTTAGCTACGTGGAAAATGAGACTGGCGCAAGTTGAGTGTGAAAGTATGACAGGCAATTGTTATGGTCAGTACGCGTAGTATTTCTCTTTTGATTTGTGGTATTCCGTTGATATCATTATTAAGAAACGTTCAATCATAGCTGACTACATAATGTATCGACATCAGCAGAGACACTGAGTTTCAAATTGAGTTTTACATGTCACAAATATTCAAAAAGGGAATGCTTAATTAAAAGCCCAGTCCATAAATGACCTTTCATTGATGCTGGGGTATTATGAGTTTATTCATAACGAGGTGTGTTGAATGTATCCCACTACTTGAATTCTAGTGGTGGATATATTCATGTGCCAAAGAGCCATGCTCATCCTGTCCTTTCATGATGGCAATTATCATCACAAACTGAATGTTTTCATGCTGAACGCATACATGTACATGTACATGTAAGAACTGAATCACGCAATGCCCTAGAAACAGGCCGACCTCTTCATATAATCTGCAAATACCACGGCTAATGAAATGGAAATCCGTGCCACTGAGTATCACGCTGTACAAGTTATTATTATCCCTGCTCACGAGGGCATTTCAAGGATTCCTTAGAATTCCTTTCAACCATCTCAGCTCCCTGGGGAGTACAAAACACCACCGTGAGGCTAATTAAATGCATGAGGCTCATTAAAACCCAACATGGAAATCTGTGCTCAGTCCTCATTTTCACTACTTTATCTATTGATAGAAAGAGCACGTTGCAAAGTACATCGCTCAAGGACATAAGTAACATGTATCTGGGTCTGGCCTCAGACTCACCATCTGTATAATTCACCACATAATAATCAGGGCAAAGCACTAAACTCAAAAGAGTACGATGCAAATCTTCCCAATCTTGTCCAACTCATCCAGTTTAATACAACTGAAATTGCTTTGTTTTATATGCTTCAACTAACTGATCTATTTTCATGTACATGTACCCTACCTTCTGTGTGTTTTAAAAATGAAGACCTCTTTTTGTCTATATGGTCCAATTGATACTGATTTTTAAAACAATTAAAACTATCAATAATTATTTTCATGATGTCATAATGATATCATGCTTGTATGGCACCACATTGCTGTATGGTCCATGCTTGATCATAATCAAATGTTAAATGACACAATGGCCATCAAGAAGGGCCATTTGCTTCGCCTATGGAATGGATTTTATGGCGACAAGAAGACGAGAAATCATACCTTAATAGTTTTCCTGCAAAAGCTTTAAAAGCTTCCAAAAATTGACAAGAGAAAAGCCTGCAAGTGTGTGTCAGTGCATGAAGCAGTGCAGTATGGTCATCAGATTAAGTTATTGCTGTATCAGCTGCATGTTAGTAACATGTGAAGATTGTCAGACCTATTACAGGCGCCACATAAGCCATTAGAAGAACTAGCAAGGAGGTCATTACCATAATACCAACACTTGGACAATCATAATCATAATAATAATAATGAACAAAGAAATCCAGCATTTCAATTCAGATCCTTTACAGTGTACATCTTGAAATGGTAAAGATACACTGTAAAAATGGGGGAAAAGACACAACCAAAAACACTGTACTTTTGTGAGTTTGATCAATTTTCATCAAGTCTTTATATACTTCATGGTTCAAGTAAAGACTGGATTGTTGAGAGTTTGCAAAATAAACAAAAAACAAAACACAGCCAACAAAATTAAAAAAACACATATTTAACAAATTTTACGCGTCAGGCCCTCCTAACTCTTAGAAGCATTTGATACATTTCAAGTGATTTTGGCTGATGAGCAGTTTGCAGCAGTTTATTAATTGTATTGACAAATTTTACAAATACGAGGAAACAAAAATATATACATAAATGAAGGAAATAAATGCAAACAAAACAGGAAAACCTATTTTCAAGTTCAGTATTTCAATAAATGTATGATTTTGTTTTGGATTTGGAAATATAACAGATAAAGAACAAAAGAACAAGTATCAAAAGGAGTGCCCTTTTTTAATTTAGAAAAAAATGGGTGAACTATCACCATGGAAACACATTTTTATGGTTTTACACATTCCTTCCCCCCCCAAAAAAAATAATATAAATAAATAAATAAATTTTTTAGTTATTGAAATGATCATACACCCATATATTTCCTGAACAGACAGAGCGCATCAATTATTCCTGTTGGGAATATTTTTATTCTCACCTATCAAAGTGAAACGGTGGATAAAGTGCTTCATTTGTGCTGTGTTGATGAATGGGTTATTGTGGTTTAATTGTGTCACATCAAAGCTCACCATTTCACAGAAACAGACGTAATGAGTGAAGGAATATCATGCAAGATGGCAACAATATGAGTTATCCATTAACTCAATCTGTGAGCAGTTATCTAATTAATGTAACAAAATACACCTACGACTAAAAGCTAGATATTTATAACTTGTTTCTCCTTATAAAATTCTGAAACATATATTCTGGCCTTATTTAAATACTCCATTTTATAATTTGTGCCCTTTTTTATTTTTATTTTTTAATTTTTTAGTGGTTTATTTCATGGTGTAATAACAAAACTGAGTTTTGGTTTTTAATTTGGCACATTCAAGACTTGCAACAGGACTAGCGGTGAGAATATTCATGACGAGTCTGGGAAGAATTGCTCTCTGACGCCTTCCTTGTCTTGTTTGTGAGTTGTAATAGGCCCAGGGGGGCACTAATAACACCAACAATCCTCTCACTCGGATTCATTTGTTCACTTGAGGATCAAGTAAAAGAAAGAACAACGCTCATTAGACCAGCCATGCAAGACAACGCAGTCAGGGTCCTGCTAGCCAAGCAGCCACGGCCCAGCTGGATTGCAGATGCATGATGTGGGAACAGAGATCTGGTCGTTGATTCATGGCACGGGTTGCAGGTTGCATATGTATGGCTTCTGGAAACAAAGGGAATATAGGCTCGGGCGTATCTGTAGTTATTCAAAGTGGGTGAGTGGGGGACGTTGGACTAACAGGGATAAGGAGAGAGCCACCCTACCACCACCATTCCCACCCCCCTTCTTTCTCCTCGGCCTCAACCCAGCAATGTCATCCAAGGACCAATTACTGCACCTGGAACTATGGTCCACACAGCATCAGCAATGAGACCACACTCCCCTGGACCCAACACATGCCTCAACATGCAGGATTGGCCCATTGTTTGCTCCAGGACCGTGCCACGCGACCCACGCGACTGTGTATGGTGCCTTATCAATAGCAGCACAAAGGGGCAGGGCTAATCCTCCCCCCCCCCCCCCCCACAAATGGCGGACACAATCAGTAAGGAATAAATTGAGAGGGGTCCCCATTCATTGCTCCCGCTCGCTCCAAGGGACCATGGTAGAGTCACAGCTTTTGAATTCTCGTGAGAATATCAACTGTTGAGTTTCTCGGCTGCTTTGCGGCTGGGCGGCAGTGAGGGAAAGAGGGAAAGGGAGTAGGGGGTAGGGGGTATGGGATTCAAGACAGCCCTAGCTGGGGAGAGATATACTTCAGGGGGTCGGTCTTTCATTGGAGGTAGAGGGTGGGGGGCTGTGCAACACACAAAGGTTCCAATGATGGACTCTGGACCCACACTCACTACTCATTGTTTGCAATCTCATTGCATAAACCAACCAGTCATCCTAACAAGACACACACCAAGCATACAAATGCCCAATATCCCCTCAATGCGCTCTCCTCTCTTATACAATTAATTCATTCCGCATCGATTTGTGGAAGCAACAAAAAAGAGAGAGAGAGAAAGAGATGACACACGCCATGGTGGAATGAACCGCCATGGTGGAATGAACCGCCATGGTGGAATGAACCGCCATGGTGGAATGAACCGCCATGGTGGAATGAACCGCCATGGTGGAATGAACCGCCATGGTGGAATGAACCGCCATGGTGGAATGAACCGCCATGGTGGAATGAACCGCCATGGTGGAATGAACCGCCATGGTGGAATGAACCGCCATGGTGGAATGAACCGCCATGGTGGAATGAACCGCCATGGTGGAATGAACCGCCATGGTGGAATGAACCGCCATGGTGGAATGAACCGCCATGGTGGAATGAACCGCCATGGTGGAATGAACCGCCATGGTGGAATGAACCGCCATGGTGGAATGAACCGCCATGGTGGAATGAACCGCCATGGTGGAATGAACCGCCATGGTGGAATGAACCGCCATGGTGGAATGAACCGCCATGGTGGAATGAACCGCCATGGTGGAATGAACCGCCATGGTGGAATGAACCGCCATGGTGGAATGAACCGCCATGGTGGAATGAACCGCCATGGTGGAATGAACCGCCATGGTGGAATGAACCGCCATGGTGGAATGAACCGCCATGGTGGAATGAACCGATCCGGGGCCCACATGCACACATACAAAGGGGCATTCACTTTCAGCAAATGAAGCAACTTGCAATAGATTTGGCTCGGACAAAAGCCACATACACACAAAAACAGAACAAGCAGACTGTAGACTGGAGGCACACAACTTGACTTCCATGTGGTTTATATAGATCTGTGTTTAAAATTCATGCTCTCTACTGAGAATGAATAATCTTTGTTGACTGTTCATCACATTCACCCATCCCTAACCCCCCTCATGATCAATGGCCTGAAATTTCAAGGAATTATACTGATTTCACATCTTGGGTTAATCTGAATCAGAGAGTCACTCAGTAAGTCAAGTGGAATTTATAGCAATACAGACAGATGGGACCCAACTTCACTGCTCAGCTAAAAAAAGCAAACTCTGTTTGCTAGTCTTTGCTATTGTATCCAACCTTGTAAGCAACAAATTCTCGCTTACCGAAAGTAAGCATGCAAAGATTGGAAGCAAAGCTACCTCAGTAGCCCATGAAATATTCAGGGGTATGATTGAAACAAACAAATACCTGAAAAACTGATATTATATTACTAAAGGGTTAAAGGTAATACATGTATTATATTTTATTTTTTGTCAAAGAAATACAGATTTATGGGCAAATTTTCAATCCCATACGGTGCCCACTTTGTGAGAAAACAGTGAGTATTTCGTAAGTCTTTCACCGTTATTTTTTATCTTTAAATAATCAAAATTGTTTTTTTGGTCATTGGTTTTACTCTTTTCTCAATAAATACAGCATTTCAGGCAGAAACATTTTTTTAACAGTATGTTTCTACCATCACCATCTTTATACCCAGTAAATTATAGGTAAATCTGTGAAGATTATGCTACCAAAGTATGATATTACTTTAAGTGCAGGATTCTTCTGCAACAGTAAGCGGCCAATCTTTGCTAACTGTCACCCCTGTAATAATAGGAGTTTGTCCAGATTGAAAAGGTGAACAACACAATGATCCTAGAATCCTAAATCCACGCTCTTTGAATGATGATTACACATCTACTCACTCTGTATTTGTTGCCCTAGCAATAAATCAGAAATTAAACCCCAAAATGATAAATTGCATCCCAAATTCCGGATCAAGATCCATTCATCATATTAGGATAAGGATTTCTTTATTACATAAATCCAATCATCAAAACAACATTTCTCGGACTGTTAGCAATTGCTTGTAGGCTGCGGTTTGTTTACAAAAATATGGCACAGAAAAAAAAAAAAATTGCTTTGGATTTTTGGCATTCCTATTTGAATAGAGCGCTCCGACCTGTGATTGGTAAGAATATAAAGACCATAGGTTACTCACACCATGGTGAACCCTAGGGCTGCAAGGTGGGGGGGGGGGGGGGGGGGTACTGCAGTGGTCAACAAAGAGTGGCCTAGTTGTGTCATGTACATGTATTGTGCTGATTTGTTGCTCTTTGAGTGGACTTACTGTACATGTACACGCTGGCCTAATGACCTTGTTGGTTTGTTGGCCTATAGGCTACAGCATTTTATGCAGTCATATCAGAGACTGTTATTTTTTTCTACCCCCCCCCCCCCCCCTTCCCTCCTCCTAGAAGGTTGGTCATATTGGAATGAGATGTCATCTTTCATGTGTTTTTCCGAGATCCTTTCTGTATTTTTCTCCCTGACAGTCTTCAATGGCCTGCATATTGTTTATCAGTTTTCTGTTTTTGTTTTGGTGTTTTTTCTATTTTTTTAATGAGTTTGGTTTGTGATTGGAGTGTTTCTATACAATTGTGGGACTTCACCAAACGGATATCAAACCTGCAAACTGCTACACAGAGCATATATATGCCTATTAAAGAAAAGGAAATGTATAAACAACGTAAATTAAGATAAAGTTTGTTTTTCGGGCAGTAATTTGTTGTTGAAATCCAAAATTTATTTGGTAATACTTTCCATTTGAACCCATCTTTTTGGATTTGGGCGGAGTGTTTCTGTTTATGATGGTTGGCTGTTTGTCATTGTTAGCCAACAATTTAATCTGTCTTCAACCAATTTGTTTTTTTGTTTTTTTTCATTTTACTGTGTCACCCTGAATTACATAATGATATCAATTTGTCATCAGGATCACACCCAGATGGATCTTGTCATATGAGGGCTGTGTGGATCTCCTAATCATATCTTGTCAATACTTAGAGTTATCAAGGTAGTATTGCTGGTAGTTTGATAAAACCCTACTCACAGATACCAAGAACACACATTGTAACAAGACCACCTTATCAGAAATACTCAAGAGTCATACAGGAACACCAACTCACCAGAAAAGATGACCAAACAAACAAACAAAACCAAACAAACACCCCCAAAAAGCTTCGGGAAAGTTAGAAGATAAGATTGAGTCTTTGAGGAGTACGATAGCGCGCTATCATGATATCAGCCCGACACAAGACAATCAGGATTGGGACCGGGGAAAAAGGAAATGAGAACCAGTTAATTATTGATTGATTTTAATTGTGCAGCCTTCAATCATATCTGTACTTTCAGCAGGGGTAACACCGTGTAATTTACCTCTGAGCAAATACGCCGACTAAAAGATCACTAAACGGCCATTGTCAGCCTGCACTTTGACTATTGCAGATATTATATGTACATTATATTCAGCATTATGTACTTGCCTCCCCCACAATCTGAGTACTACAGTGACTCATTAATAAGCAACACTAACAACATCAACGGGACGTCTGCAATTTGGACAAATCTTTCCAGTTTGTCTTCAAATCAAAGAAGATGAAGAAGAAACAGGAATAAATTTGTTTTTAATTGCTTACTGCAGCATTATATTGATTCAGAGCTATTTGATTGTTTCAGGGAATATAATGAAGTGTAGTGCTATCGCCTTTATACTACTGAGAATTTTGCAAATTGATATTAAAACCAAGCTGGGAAATTGCTCTAAAGCTATTTATTAACAATATTGTACAATATATAAACACTCATTGTGCCTCCCACATGATTGTGTGCATATGATACAATAACAATACACTCCTATGAAGGACTACAGAGTGGCATTATAAATGTTAAACTGCATGTACATGTACTTATCATCATGCTGCCTTCACACTGGCAATCTGACAAAAAATGTAAAATGTAAAACAAAATTACTCTAAATGAAAATATAGGGAGAAAAAAACAGAAAAAAAAACAAAAGCACTAACCAGGTACACCTTTGACTTCACCGCATTTACAAATTAATTTCTCCAAATCAAAGTCTTATCACATTTAAATTTTCACAAATTTCTTGAATTTTATACCATCAATTTTTTGTTTCCCATACGAAAAGCCTTTGAACAGAAAAAGCGTCCTGATAAAAGGTTGGAATGAGTTCCTCCGCAGACAATACTACTGAGAGAGTACAAATCAGAGATGTTTCAACCACTGGGGGATAGAGTCAGACCAGTTGATTGCAGAGAGTTAGTGCAACAGTCATCAATCAGTGTTGGTGTTTATACTGCCAGGGATTACCCAACTGCCAAACTGCCCTTTTGTTCAAGTATAAGACCAAAAATTAAATCCAATATTCAAATCACAGCCAATCAAACACTGGCAGTAGGAGGGAAGGGAATTAGGGAGTGGGTTTATAATCCTCTTAATAGGTCTCCATCATGGGGATTATCCTTTCAGGGCTTACTTAATCCTTTCAGGATTTTTTCTGTCAACCGGAACTGTTGAAGTATTACCTGTATTCTGATTATATTGGTCATTTATACCAGTCCTTTTGTTTTATTTCATCAAAGAGGGGAGTTGGGGTCAGAAATGCTCATCAATATCCTCTCTAAGAAAGACTACTAGGGCCTATATGCTTCTGGACAAAGCAACACACCACAGACTTGTCAGGGAGATGAAGAAGACCCTGTAGAAGATTATAATGGCCAGCTGATGCCGCACTTAATCCCCTCTTCTGCAATCAGAGTGGCTGGATTACATGATATGATATTTAGTATATTGTCCCTCTACAGCTAATCTGTATCTATCTTTGTCTGCATTAATCCCTGTGGGAGCAGGTGAAGGGGATTAAGCATTGGGTAGTTCCAGGCAACTGTTGCAGAACAAAAGACATAACTCATCTTTCTGTCACAGACATGGAGGATACATTAGATAGTTTGTGAGAGGGGGAACAGCCTGCCTCGTGTGATGTCAATGCACTTTGGAATGGATCACAAGCTTACAGCGCATTCACAAATCACATCTTATTGAGTCTTTCTACTAGCCAGTTCTGGGCGTCAAACATTTTCAAAATGTGATCAAGAATAGTGTCAGGAACTAGTGACAGAACAAGAAAATACAAAAGAATGCTCTCAAAGACTAGATGGTTGGATACTCAAATTCATTCCATCGTGTTGGTAAATTTTTATGCTCTTATGCATAGATTAAGCACACAGTTAATTTCCGGAACTGACAAGACGGCTCAACCACTGGCACTTGCAGTTAATTTTTTAGTACAATCTGATTAAAAATAAACAAACAAACAAAAAACAAAAAACTTGAATGGATATGAAGATGAAGATACAGTATATATCCACATTTTCAGTGTAGATTTGGTTTTCAAGACATTTCACGTACTGAATGGGAATATAAAATATAAACAAACTGTTTTCAAAAAGTACATCACACTCATACGTATGAAACAAATATGTGAGCTCATTCCTGATTCCTGAAGATTAAAACCTTAAAATTAAACAGCAAATATCATTAGTAAAAGATGCAGACATCACATGAGAAAGCACATGAAATCAGCCATTTCAATTGTAGATATGAAATCAAATCAGAAAAAAAGATGAAATGAAATGAATAAAAACCTAAAAGTCACTTGAGATGAAAGCCAACCGAATGATCTTCCTGGCAAAACAGGTTTTATTTTAAGGAAAAGGAGCGATGCGAGTTTTGAATATTTTTTTTCAAACGTGTTCCTTTTTTTAATTGCTCCTTGTTGTAAGGACAACAATAAATCGTCTGACATCAGACATACATACAAACCACCAGATAGTGAGACAGACACACTCACACAATGAATGCCAGACCTACACTCTATTCCTCAATGAGCACATAATCTTTCTTTTTTTTTGGGGGGGGGGGGGGGGGGGGGGGGCTTTGTGGCATTGTCTGAATCATGGCATATATATATGTATATATATATATTTATATATACAGCCTCGGCGCTGTCCTAGCCAAAGCTATATAGTACAGGCTAATCATGAACCGTTAAAGCCCCCCTAGGCATAACCGGGCTAGCCGAGGCATTGTGCATCTACCAACCACCACCACAACAAGCACTGGACCCTACTGTCACACTCCAACCCCCCACTCCCCTTCACAATCTCTGTCTCCATTCCGTTGAACAATAACATCCCCGGTACCCAGCACACGTGCACCGGCTCCACTCCTACACCACAACAAGATATTCTATGAATAATCAAAGATACTGCATGTTCAAACTATCAAAGGATATCACAACCGTGCATTTTTTTTGGTGCAAATCAATTTTTCATATAATGGCTCTCTTAGTTTCATGTATTTTTTTCTGAAAGGAGGGCGACTGAAAGAGAGTGAGTTATGAATATTGAAATGCTAATTCACGTCCTGCAAAAGCATTGAGGGTTTAACGAGGTTTTTTGGAGCAGTTAATTGAGAAGCGGACAGGTGTAATTGGATGAAATTGCCACACATTGTCTGGCTTGTTTACATTCAGTCATTGAGTGACATAGGAGATCTTCCCTTATAAACAAATCCACTCATTGCCACTTGCCTTCCACCCGAAACAAAAAATAAAAATAAAAAATAAAAATCTCACAAAAATTCGTTTGAATCAGCTTCAACATTTACAAGCTATTGACTGTACACATTTTTTTTCTCTCAAATTGTGAAAATCCGTGATTTACATGCAGGTCTGAAATGAGGCAATTTACTCTCAGGCTCTGCAGGCACTTTCCCCGATCAAGTTCACGAAGCAAACAGGTCACATATTAAAAAGAAAAAAGACCGTATTATAGTCACGGAGATAATTAATTGCATTTTTTTTTTCATTGGTTACGATCTAATCCCACGGGCTTAATAAGCAGAGGCGCATCCCGGCTTTTTAATTAGCTTTTCTTTTTTGGGTCCCCCCGATGTAAATTCCATCGGAAAAAAAACCTGATTAGCGTGTGGAGACAAGCCAGAATACAGAGAGTGCAGATGAAATGAGAGACTCCATATTGAGAGGGAGGACATTGGGCGGATTTCATTACACTAATGAACTCACAGAATTATGTAACGCTTGCAAGATTAATATCATATCAAAGCATTCAAGGGGAAAAAAAACTGCGGAGAATATCAGAACAGCAGTGAGGCAGAATGGACACACTGTGCCAAGGCCTGCAGGTTATAAACATCCTTCTCAGACATGGGTGTGGTTTTCTAGATGATAGCAACAGCAGAGGGTGTGGCTGCTTTTTGCTGCCGGGGCGTGGATTTGACTGGTTGAGCATAAAATGGGATAGCAATATTTCTACAAAATCTACAAAGTTTGTTCGTTTGGGGCCTTTCTCAAAGCTCGGCTCTGGCTCCATTTCGTGTATCCGTTCTAAACTAACGGGTATCAAAATAGAGGCTCTTGGGTGCGGTTCTGAAGTAGATTATCTGATTTGAAAAGGAAAACATAGCTTCAGCTTCAATGAAAACCCATATTTTCAGCATATGGATTACAGAGCCGGAACAAGAGCCTGAGCCGAGCTTTGAGAAAGGCCCTTGGTCCTGATATCTTTAGGCAGGTTGCGAAGGCAGAAATGTTACATCTCTGGAAATATCCAGTCCAAGGTATACTCATAGCAGTCACATTGCAACCTAATTATCCTTAATCCTTTAATACTGGATTTTCATTGGCAGTCTTCGCTGGGCCAAGAAGTGAATCATCCTGGTACAGTAATGACTGCAAGGTTTCCTGATTGAGCTCATTACAGTAGGGAGTCAGTGGTTGAGTAACAGATGGCTGTACAAGGCTTCCTAAACATGTGTTTGTATGGCACGTGTGACGAAGCACTGACACTGGTACACGCTCCTACTGATGTCAATACAATGTGATGAATGATTGAACACTCAAAATGTGCCTTCCGACTGAAAAAGGCTACTCTGAAAAAACCCTCTACCAATTTATCAACTATAAATGGGCTGATTTTGTACGTTTCACCCGATCCGACTCGGCCGTCTGCAATATAATCCATGCACATGTTTCCAGAGATGAAATATTTGTCATGGGAGTCAGGATGGGGTCTGGATTGGATCAAGAAATGAGGTTGACTATCAACAATTGGTCATTCTTGGTAGACTCGTTAGTCCCATTAGACATAGATGCTGCACTTATATCAGAACCACTGAAGACAATGAAACATCCTTGCCTATAACCAACCTATAGCTTTTTACCTAGTTTCACTGCAGACTCTTACTTAAACAAAAAGCACTTGGAATTAAAGGTTTTTATCAATGATCTTGTTGAGATTCTTATGGGACAGTCTTATACTATGCTTTGGGGAATTTTATATTTTTTAAGTTGTACAATAAAAACAATGCCCTGCACTTTGCCTCCCCCACAAAAATGTTTACTCTTAACAGGATTATACTCCCAATTTATTTTCCAATAACGACATGTGTGTGACTTGCTGTACCATGTTACCTTTCATTGAAAAGTATGAAATAAATGTTTATCTGAACTGAATTGAATTGAACTAAAATCCTTTGCTTTCAATTTTGTACTACAAAATAAAAAGATTAATAAAATAATAACAAAAAACCCTCAAATAAACAGGTTGTTTGATAATCAATATTGATCTGACTTGCAGGTGATCTGTCGCAAGTTACTTAATCTACCTCAAGTCTACATAAGACGTTTGTTGCCCCCCATGTGGCTCTTCCCAACGGACATCGACATGACTGCTCTTCACCCATCACGTTGCAATGCAATCCCTCTCATCTACACGTGCTTGACAATCACATGCTGACTGGTTACGTAGCTATTTTAATGAGCAATCAGAGATGCTCTTCAAGTCCCCTTCCTTATCACGCAAACGTCCCAACCAAAACCGCTCAATTCCATTGAAAGTTAACTGGTGGATTTTCTGCATATTTTGGCCGGCTATACTTCCTTACTTTATACATGACGGATATTTTGCTGACTGACGACGAAAGAATGCTGGGATATGTTGACTGGCAATGAAAGAATGTCGTGCTTGAAATAAATGAAATGAAAGAGTCCTCCTTGCATTGTTTCTACATGTACTTCCTGCTTCATATCACATCCAATTTACAATGGAATTCATCTCAACATTGTACCATAGATAGACCCATTGCCTTGTTGTTCCAATACCCTCCACCCCCCCCCCCCCCCCTCCCCCAAAACATCCATGACCATGTTGAGGACACAACAGTTCAAGTGCACATCTGGGCCTGAAGCTTTCATTATTATTTGACTGGGGACAAAATGGCCCTTAAAGGTAATATCATACTTTGGTTTTTGTCAAAGAAATGCAGATTCACTGGCAAAAATATCAAGGTAGATACAGTAACAGTCATCTGTGAAAATTTCAGTCCCACACGGCGCCCACTTTTTGAGAAAACAATGAAAAACGCTCACAGATTTTCTTTCACCTTTAAATGTTGTTTTTGATCTTTTAAAGATCATTGGTTTTACTGTTTTCTAGATAAAAACAGCATTTCAGGCAGAAACAATTTAACGTTATGTTTCTACTATCACCTTCTTTACACTCTGTAAGTTATAGGTAAATCTGTGACATTTCTGTTTCGGTAGGCTACCAAAGTATGATACTACCTTTAACCAGTGCAGTGCAGCACAGTACAAACCCACACTGGGTCAAACACAAATTAACATCCCATAATCCCGTATCAGGTAGATTCACTAACTTTCTAGCTAATGGTAGAATATGTGCTATTCATTGTCATAATGGTGGAGTGGACACAAGTGCAGCTTAATGAATTGTCCCCCCCCCCTCCCAGCACAATCAGTGGAGATAGCGTTCTTAGATAATACAGAATTCAGCAGGAATAATTGTTTTATAATCATCAGTGTTATGTAACAGAGTAATGTGTTCTTGAATTTAAGACCGCTCATTATGAATATCAGAATATCAGAATTATTTGTTCTCCTTAATATTTCCCGGAACTGAATCAAAGAATGTAGGGGCTTCTGTTTATATCTACCTGTGGGCGGGGCAGTAATGGGAGGGGGGGGGGGGTTGAGGTGACTGAAATTGATCAAAACCTGTAGTTATTCTTAAAATATGTGCATTTTATGAACCAGACAGTGTTTCTCTATTTACAAGTACATTGAATAAAATGAACACGCCGGGATACAAAGAAATTGTTCATTATTAAAATTGTGGTTCTCCGTTATAGTGAACAATGTTCAGCAGGCCTATACATTGTACATAAAAACTGGGAGCAAGATGGTGTTTGTTCGGTTATGGTCAAACGATCGCTATAGCGGTGTTCGTTAGCGGCGTTCCACTGTATATCACACTTGACTTCAAAGTAAGTTTTACTGATACAATGACCAGCATGGTACCATCTTCATGCACGGTATCTGGGCTCTTAAGCAATGTCTTCCTGATGAGGTCATATTTTCACAGAAAGCAATAAAAAAAAAAAACAATCTTGAAATATACCAATTCAAATCGGACTGACCATGTATGATTACTCCATGAATCTCGTGACAGGGGCAAGATTATTCGAACCACACAACCAGAAAATATTCCTGGTGCTGGATAAGAAATCACGTATAAACATATCTCTACTGACGCAATCAAGTTATATTCAGTTGACAGGTACATAAATCTAAGTAACGACCAACATCACCTAAATATAAACCACAAAGAAATGTAGGCAGGAATCAAACAAGACTTCAAAATCCGGAACGGCTTACCTTATTACGCTGGCTTTTCCATAGATCTTCAATGAAGATAATCCCAATATGACAACAGCAATGACATACAATGACAACAGCAGCAGCAGCAGCAGCAACAGCAGCAGCAGCAGCAGCAACAGTTTTGAAAAAAGGATACTATCTCTGATAGAGTGGAAGCTGGGACCTCTTGATCCGACTGGCATTGATGGCCGTAGCTCTGACCAGTCCAGACAAGACCTTGTGGTCAACAATTGCACCATCAAACAAGGGTCCAAAGAAAGGAACCTGCAGAAATACAAATAAATATACAAAAAATTAATTAATAAATAAATTAACAAAGATATAAACAAATCAATAAAATCATAACTCACATAACATCAGTGGCACAAAGAAAGAAGACTGACGTCGAACACCTATAACATTTACATTTACAGACTCCAATTTACCTTTCTCTTCTCTAAAGTAGCATTTATCCCCCTAATAATTTCTACTAAGTGCCTATGTTCTACACCCTGCATGTCTAATAACAATCATCACAGCCCTACATTCAATGATGTTATAACTCAAATACAAAAAGAGTCCAAAACTATGAAAGAGACTTTTTGATGTTCCTTGATCTTTAAACTTTATCTGTTCATCATAGAAGTGAGATATGATTGTTTTTCACTGCTTACAAGGTACAAATAAGAGTCTTTGGGCAAGTCTTTGTTTTTGAGGTAAAGACAACAACTAGGTGATAAATTGATGAAGGAGGATTCCTTCAAAAGGTCAAAGCTTTCAAATGAAATCTCCGGAAAAATAAAAACCCACACAAAACTAAGTCCTCTGATGAAGGTTACAGATCAATTTAAATTTCTGATTGATTATTCAGGATGCAATCCAACATTCTAAATACCGGGCTCATATCACCTCGTAGCCATCAAATCCGGCTAACTCTCTGTAAGGACAGATTGGATGCTAGGCATGATCTAGGAAGGATTCTGGATTTGGAGACGGCCCACATTGGATATGCACAGATAAACACAGAGTCCAAATACTAGGCTGCCCATACTTTCAAATGTCAATTGACATTGATAAGGCGTCTGAACAGGAAAGAGGGTTGTCCACATGATGACCAAACACCCCCTGGACAACTACGTCCTCCTGAGTTGTGCTGAAGTATAATCTTAACAATCCTTGTACTATCTAGGATTTGATGTTTATTTCTTCATCACAAAGTTCTTTAAAAACAAAATACAGAAACAAACCAAAAAATAACTGCCTCCCCCTTTAAAAATAATTGAAAATCAGTTGCAGGCTGTCCTTGCTATTCCTTGGCATTTCTATGCCCACTATGCGTAAGCATTTCATACAATTCAATGAATAAATTGAACAAATTCCATCAAATCCTAGGATGTTGGTTCTACAGTGCCACTTTGTTTTATCCTTCCGCTGAATACTGAGCAACCACAAGACAAGATCAGTTCTGGGCATATTATGGATGCCTTTTGTTGGATGTACTCAGGGTATCATAACAGACGCACCATGCAAATGTCAGTTTTGACTTGCTGATAGGAGCATAAGTCTCTGCCTTGATTACACTCTTCCCATACATGAATACCTTCTTAACAATCAACCACTTTCTATTCATGACAGATAATAGATCATAAGGTAGCTGGTTTATTTTCAATCAGATATAGGGAGGAGGGATTGTTATGTACAGTATTCAGTCAGAAGGCCTATGAATCTGCTCAACAGTTAAGACAGTTCAGACCTACTTCATGGCACTCACTGGTTACCCAGCAATGTAAACTCCACGTTATGTATTCTGGTTCTTGGCTTCTAATTGGGCTCAATCTAAATCTTGGTTAGTACAATACTTCCTGTTAAACAACTCTTTGTCTCAATCCTTTTTATACTACTTTCATTTATTTTCTCCACAGACAGGTTTTCATTTAGTACGGGTGAATCATTTGACAAAATGTAAACGAAGCATTGTGGTTAAATACTGTCCCAACATTGACATGACTCAGAATGACCAATCACTACTGAATATACACACATTTGTTTCTTTCATGGAATGTAGAGACATTGTTTTTGAGAATGAGGCACATGGAGTGTGTTCAAAAACAGAGAAAAAATTGAATCATCACCCTTCAATTCTTTTTGTCATAAACTATAACAATGGTCAACAGAGGGCGCTGTTTGAGAAATGCAGTAAAAACTTGGCCACTTTGAAAAAACCAAACCAAAATGGGTTGTGTCTGCCGAAAGAGGGCGACATTTCACTGCCACATTCAAGGTGCGTTTAGCTTCCACGGGGCAGCCCTGACCTGGGAATGGTCGTGTATACTGCACAAAACAAGCAAAAGGGTGGGGACGAGGTTGACTGGTGTCGACTCGTGGAAGCTAAATGATTGCACCCTAAGAGCCATAGACCTTATCGAAGATAGCCAAAAATGGGTTGTGCACAAAGCACTCTGGGAAACGAATGTTGCTAGGGTTGGCGCTGAATGCATACTACATAGAGACATACAATTTAACTATGAATAAGTACTTAACTTTACACCGCTGGAACAAGTGACTCGACAGTAACATTCCATGGACCGTTGTGCAGCATTGTTATGTATAAACAACTCAAAATAAGGCTTTCTTCTAGAATAAAAGCTGGCGGCAGCTATGTGATTAATCCTTCTGGTAAAATTTGTTTGCAAAAAATAGCAATAGTGTGGTAAACACCATCGATCGACATTATTGGCACACATACGCGGACAGTCGCCCGCCAGCAAAATCTAAAGGTTTATATTTCACTGCTTATTGACAGGAATGATGTATAGATACAAATCTCCCAAAATAATGACAGCGTTCCAGTCAGGTAACAATGCTCTATTTACCAAATGAAATACTGAACATTTCATGCATCATCTGTCTAATCAGAAAAGGAAATTGTTGTTGGGACTTTAAACAGCTGGGGATAGGAAAACCTTTATGCAAGGTAGAGACAAACTGGGAGGGATACACCTTGGAGATGGGAGATAGGGCAAGATCAGGAACAAGCACTGGCACAGGGTACCACGCATTCTTCTGCACCTGATTCACAGAAAACATTGCCACAAAAGACTTCCTTCTCGATCTGAAATAACACGCCTAGTACCAGTCACTGGCAATACACAACACATTACATGAATCTTTGACTGGTAACCTATATGTTGTGCTCAGTGACTGTATGAGGTCTAACATTAATAGCCTTGTTCGGTTGCCAAAAGAGTCAAATGAAACGACTTACGTCAGGTTTCCTCTGTATCTGGATGCGGAATAGTTGGTTTTCCAATGGATAGATGACAATAATGACATCACCAAACTCAGTAGCTACGATTCCTCTCCGGTAGTCTCTAGTATGCTCAGACCATACAATGTGAACCTCATCGTTACCTAGGTGACGCATCTGAATGGATAGGAGAAAGTGTGGATATGGAGACTGGGTTTAATACAGGGATGCATGTTGGGTTTGTTTCTTACATGTATAAAGACTCGCATCATTACAAGGAGCTTGTTATGTCAGATACACACCAGATTCATCTGACATTGGAAATACAACCTTGTGTTGATGACGACGTGAATTGTCTTAGACAAAATGTCATTTACTTTAATATGAATTGACTCATACTCTGAGGGGATGAAATGTTACAAACTTCTAGTCCTTCTTTGCAACCTGATTGTTACTAATCCAAGCGAACATTGGCAGTATTTTATGTTTATAGAGCATTTTTTTTTCAATCCCAAGAAAAAATTGGAGTTAGGAGGGCCTGACGCGTTTTGATTCGAGCAGGATCTTTCTCAGAGGCTTTGTATTGACCCAAGAAAAACTAGTAAAGAGTTAAGTGGAAATAGTTCAACATAACAGCTAAATCTTGTGCCATTTAGTTTTTTTTAACTGAATTAATATTGTGCAAATTAGGCTTGCCCCTCACCGACGCTGATGAGCACTGCATACAAATCATGCACTGGTTCAGGTGGGATTCGAACCCAAGACCTGCTTATTAGTGCAGATGCCATCTAGGCCACCAAGCTAGCTGGGGTCTGCAGGGTGAATCAATTCCAATATCGCGGCGGGTACCGCAGAAAATCATGAATATTAATGATTTTGGTCGGGAGAAAAAAAATAGATAATGAATATTCTCTGACTTAATTGTCATCTGTTGTTAAGTTATAATATCATGATTGAATTCCACATGCAAATTGCTTATGGCCTGTGATTAAATTGCTAATAATACCTTATGAAGGTGATTGTTTTCAGATGGCATTCTGGTAGATACATGGAATATGACCTCTACTGTAGAGGTTGCATAGTATGGTGCCGTCTCCCCGGTACTCTTATTGCGTTGTAGACCTCCCAAGAAGCCTTGATGAGTTGACAGGTCCACCTATCACACAATCAACGATGAAGATCATGTCAACAAATAACCTGTGAAAGCAGTTACCAAATAATCATCCCACACCTCAAGCAAGGCTCATGAAAGTTAATCCATGTAATATTATAACAATACCACACTAGCAGTTCTCAATTTTGAGATCACTTGGTCGCACATGCAAATCATCAACCCAAAGAAACGCACCGTATCTAACTGAACAGAGAGTCATTTTCACATTCTGAATGGAGGGAAGCATTGAAGTGACTGGGAGTCATTCTCAATGATGCAAGCAGAGTGATCTTGTGGCTGGATTCCAACCGTCAGAAATTATCACAAAGATCTTAAGTGTGATGTTCAAAGCATTTGGCTAGAGAATTGCCCCCTAAATACCCCGGTACCAAACTCTGTTGAAGAGCAAATAATGACAGCTCATTTCCGAATCGTACTTCGTTGCACACTGTGTATGAATTTTTTCATGAAATGTTCAGAGGTTAGATCAAATGTTTGCCAAGTCCTGATTTATCACATGACAGGGAGGAACCTTTCCTGCCATGTATCCCAGAAATCTCAGCAAAAACCTCGCTGAGTGTAATAATCAAGACACCAGCCAGCAGCAAGATATGAACACATTCCTTACCTCCCATGCTAAACCAGCGATGAAGTTCTCAAATGCTTGACTGCCATGATCGTTGCCGAGGACAGACATCTTGTCTTCCTGACCTTCGGCGACATACAGAATAGCAATCTTGTGGGTCTCTCGACTTTGAAAAAAAATTTGGAAGAAGGAAAATATTTATTTTTGTGGCACAAATGACTGCAAATCACACAATTTGGACCATTGTCAAAGACCAGTGTCTATTCATAACTTCTATTTTATCCAGCTGTTTATAACTGACTTCAAATAAATACATGAAGGTGAGTTATTTGAAGTACATTTAAGACTTCTACAAACTAAATGCATGTGGATAACACAGAGAAAACTTGTTTATTTGTAGCTACATGAGGTGATAGATGAACAGTGGATAATATGAAATAATGTATAGCTAGTATGGAACGTTATTTTGCCGAGATGAGGATGGTTCGCGTGGCTGCCTGGGGGATGGCCATCAGGAGACTGAAGGAGTACCGCTTTATAAAGGTAGATGCGGCAATGCGCTGTCGTGATGCATGCTCCCACTGATTGATTGATAGTAAGGTTTAGTTGATGAGATGTTAGTGTCACTCTAGCGTCCTCTTGTGGTCTTCATTCTTCTATTCCCTGTCCCCCATGTACACCATATTCACATATAACGGTCAAGTACTCAAATGGCTATTAGTCATGCTAACATGGCCTACATGTAATTTTGTACATTATCTACATACCATTGCCTTGAGTCCAGATTCTTGAGTTCCCTCAGTAAGCGATCGTTCTTCTTGACCACGTTGATCTGAGATCTAGGACAAAGACAGAGACTGTTGAATCATGAGAGATTCCTGAATATTGCCATCATGTAGAGGGTCAAGGCCAGGTCAAGAGAGTCCACAGAGAGATAGGAATGAGATTGAAGAACCTACCTCTTATCCCAGGTCATGACACCCAGCTGATCTAGGAGCTGACAGCACATATGGAATGGGGAAGTAGGCACTTGATGTGGCGTCTGCACTAGAGGCTCCGTCACCATACTAATGAGGAGAAGATAAACACACACTGAGTTTTGTATCTAGTACCTGGACGTCATTATTTTACCATACTGCATATGTGGCCATCCGATACTAGAAGGCCACTTTTAAAAAGGCACCATGCTATTTTCCAAACAAGGCAAATTGGGTACTTTGGAAACCTAGGCTCTGGGCCCACGTTCTTTGCTTTGACTCCATTCTGTTCATCCATTTTCAACTAACCAGAGCAAAGTAAAGCCTTTTGGCTATGATTCTGAAGTAATACACAGATCTGAACAGGAAAATGGAACTTGAACTGAAAAGACACAGAGACAATAAGGATGCCTGAGACGGAACAGAAGGCTCAACAAATCCTCACGGAGAGCCCTGAACTACAACCTCCAGAAGACCCAGACCTCCACAAACCCAATCCTGCCACTGTGAGGAGGTTAGACTTAGAGACCTTGTCAAATACAATCAAGCTGCCGCTGCTTCATATGAAAGAAGGAAAGGAGCTGGTTTCAGGAAGAGTGTATGAAAACAAAACAGAATCAGAAGCCCCTCTGCACCTCCCACCTGTACCTGTAATCCTCTCCATGCTGATTGACATATGCCTCCTCACTACTGCTCTGTTTCTTCAAGGAGGCAATGGCACTGTTCTCCAGTTCTGGAGGGATCTCTTCAGGGGCTGGAGAGACTAGATTGAGGGGGACGCCTGGACTCAGCAGACACTCCGGGCTGGTGAAGCCAATGAACTGCTGGAGCTGTTATCCAGAGAACACACAAAACAACCATAAGTTTAAAACATCTTCAATTTGTAAGTGCATTATAAATTGATATTATACATGTAATTCAGATCAAGTATATTCCAAGGATTTGTGAGCGCCAGATTTGTGACTGTACGGTCATGTGGCTAGATTCCCTGCGAGCAATCCTGCCAGGCCAATTCTCTGTATGAGAGAACCTACTGGTAGGACTCGCCCGGTAGGGTGTCCACATGACACGTGGTTGCATCAGATGGATCGTTAGTATTTTGCTGAGATGGGGATGGGTCGGTCGCGTGGCTGCCTGGGGGATGGCCATCAGGAGACCAAAGGAGTACCGTTTGAAGGTAGATGCGACAACGCGCTGCATGCTCCCACTGATTGATTGATTGAAGTACCCCCAGAGAGGGTCTCTACTACAGCGCCCTCGCTTGGTAAGAAAGTGTTTAATGAGGAAGCAAATGAATGAGCCTATTAATATGACTGTACCTCATCCAAGACATCCAGTGAGTCATCTACATCAATCCAAGATGGCAGCCTGTTGACTGACTTATTCAGTATCCGGTACATGGGTGGTTTGCTCTTGGTGGTAGGTGTGTAGTGAAACACACTGGAATCCAAACTTGGTCTGCGCTGGGGTTCTATAGTCAAAAGAAACACAACAATTACACGTGAGAACAAATATCAGAATTTGGGCACATGTCAAATTTGTGATAACACAAGATAAAAAGCCCCAAATGCAAAGATAGTTTCATTCTTAGAATCATATGTGAATCTGTGAAATGTGATACGAGTGGGTAGTGTTTGGGAATCCATGTGTACACGTAGGTTGTTACATAACAGATGTCACAAACTTCCATATATCATTTGGAGAAGTACGACGAAAAAAGAAGTGCGACGAAAGTACAAACGATTCTTACATGGTGTTTTCACAAACCAACCAACATAAGCTTCCATTTGTGATGCTGGAATGCTGTGTACAGCTATTGGGCAGCAGAGTGTCTATTTTTAAAAGAAAAATGTACTGGAGCGGGATTCGAACCTGCGACCTCCTGAATACCGTACCGTCCCCATGTTGGCGGAGTTCCAAACTGTTTTCTTATAATATTCTAATGTCTGTATACAATAGACCTACTGACCTGGTAGCGTAGGCATCCGACATTCACCAGGACCATAGAGTATACTGGTGTCCCAGACAAACTTGCCTCCGACATTACGTACCACGATACGGGCATGGGAGTTGTCTGTGGTCAGGCTCCCACTCAATTCAGGACCAGGCTGAGGAAATTCAAATCAAACAATCACAATGTATGAGTTTGCGTTCTCAGTACCTCCACGTTGAACTGACATTCCATGACCATTAGGTCAAGTCACGTTCGCACTCTGTGAATCTTAGGTCAATTTGCGTTCGCACTGTGTGAGATGTGGGTCAAGTCATGTTCAAATTACACAAACTTTAGGACAAATTGTGTTGGTATTCCATGATCATAAGGTACATCAATGTCAAATTCTTTGGACTTAAGGAATCAAATTGTGTTCACATGTTGTAAATCCAAGATCAAATCATGTTCATATTTTGGCCAAGTTGTGTCAGCCTTGACTCGTAGGTCAAGTCATGGATTGATTCTCTGAACCTCTTGTATTAATAAGTTATATTCCGCACATATATAATCACATTTATGAATCTCAGTTTACATATCTTCACTCAGATATGGTTTGGGGTTTTTCCCTTCCTTTTTCCATTGGAATATATACGGTATTTCATGATATAAAGATATTTTACGCATATCTTTAGAGATATTCATCCTGTAGTAATGGTTTATTTCCTTAATGGTGTTGCTTCAAACTGATTCAACACTGGGTCCCCTCATACAAAGTCCCAAAGTCCATGCTGTACCAGTATAGTCTTACCTCATCAGAGAGCTGCACAAAGGAGATAAGGGAGGAGTTATCAAAGATGAAAAACTGCACATTAGGAGCATCAAAGAGTGCTGAGGACATCTCATCAGAGTCACCGTTGAAGGAAAGGTCATCTAGCTCATTGACCAAGGAGGTGACTAGGGCAGGACCACCACCAAGGGGGAAATGGTTCAGGTGGTTGACCAAATGGCACATGACCTGCAGGATGAACAAACAATGGAGAAGACAGTTTCATTCATATATGTAGTCATCGACACAAATTTCAATTTTTATAAAAAATAGTTCAGAACTTCAAAGCAATTAACATGCAAACACTAATTGCATAGCCTATTTCATCTTAAAATGTTATAAGAATTGTTTAAGTAGCCTGTTAAAACTCACAGATAAGTGCAATGTTTGAGTTTGTTGGCTACGGCTGGATGTAACATGTATGCCTATAGAAGCCGCTATGTAATGGCTTTGGCAAACTCCCATATACCCTCTGTGTTATTTCCAGCCATATCCGAGTCAATTTGGAAGTGGCTTATTAAACAGCTAACATGTTATCTTGGTTCACCATGTACGGAGGGCTACAGCTTGAACTCACACACAGTCAATTGTAAAGGCTGCAGCCACTTTCCATAGACTTGTCTGAAATGTCAAGCCGTAGCCACATAATTGGGACAATTATAGCCATCATGTATTCTTTACCAGTTTGCCGCTCCATACATTGAGTTATACTAATGGGCTCATTTGGGAGACCAATCATAAACCTGGATATATGGGAAACATTGGACACATAGGGGGTTTACGAAGCGGAGGCTCTGGCTCAGGCTCCAGCTCTGACATCCATATGCTGAAAATATAGGTTGTGGTTTTTCATTGAAGCTGAAGCTCTGTTTTCCTTTTCAATCTACTTCCGAACCGCTACCAAAAGCCTCTATTTTGTCATCCTGAGGTTCCAGAACCTTATACACTTCTACAAGATCTTTGTCTGCAAGAGTTGCTTGGAGAAGGGTTTACAAACGGAAGGAAAATCTGAGGGATTAAATCAGGAACAAGTATCTTCACAATGGGAATGTCTATGGGAATGTCTCCCTAATGGCCAGTGCTGGGTAGTACTATCATCATGGGGCAGCTTATGATTCATTTTGCTGTATCAGTGAGTAGTGTTCATACATACCGTCTTTGCAGCCAGTCTCACCACCTTAGATGACGGCACGTTGAAATGAACGGAGGACTTCAACTCGGCTGGAAAGGAAGAATCAGGAGTCATATGTTAAGTTATGTGTAAAGACCAACAACTAGAAGAGTGACACACTTACAAGCAAACAGACTGTAACAATGTCACTGTCTGGATGTGTAGCCAACTGTAACATCAGAGAAGTGTCACACTGTCACGGCAATGGTTGTCACAAATTGTCACAATGTTGATATCACTGCTTGGAGTTAGGAGGGCCTGACATTTTGATCCTAGAAGGATCTTTCCCATATATGCATACTAGCGAAAAATATTAAAGGCAAAACATGCTTCCTGTGAATCACTATGCGAGCCAAACATGCCATTGCAATTGGATAATCACAATGTATATTCACAAGCAGTTGAGTATAATTCTCTTGCAATTTGTGTAAATTTATCACCCATCTTCACTGTCAATGCACTCTCTGTAAGTGACATCATTTGGTGCCATTGGCACTGTGCTGTGAATAGTGTACATATCCATATTCCATCATGTGCAGGTAGTAGGAAACCAACTTTAACTTACATAGAGTAGTGTAACCATCCGACTAGGCCACTAGCAAGCCGGTCGCTCACCTACTCTCTGTTAAACTATGTTATTCATAAAATGGAGCTCTAGCCCCAGGTTAAGAATAAGTTACCCCATGTCCCTTCCCTTTCACTCACCATCTTCAAACACCTGGTCCAGTGGTTCCTGTTGAGAGGGACTCTTCCCACCGAAGGACTGACCGTCTCTGACCGTGTCCAGATTGATGTGAGGGTCGTAGTCAGCAGAGGCTAGCTCAGAGAAGTTGACACTGGTCCTCTGATGGGTCAAGATGCCTTCAGCTGTATTTTGGAGAACCTGATGGGAACGGTTTGTATTGGTTTTCATTTCATTACAACATTCTGTGAAGACATTTGAAGTTATATGAATATAAACTTGTGAATCATTACTACTTGAAGAAAATGAAACCAAATTTTACATGGTTTTTCACTTTTACCCATGCTAAATAAAATGTTTGGATTAAACAGGCCTTCTGCAAGTTTGTTTTAACAATTGCCTTGTACAGTTGCATAAATGTTGTGAAAAGTATGTGCCAAACCAAGTCAATTACTAGCTATAATCCAAAGTGAATTTGCACAAGGACTGAATTACCTGCCTGACTGTATCCTCATATCAACATATGCTGAAGCATAGGGTCATCTTTAGTCACAGCCGCAGCCCTAGCCACTAAGTTCATACACTGCCTTTAGTGACTGGAATGAGACTTACCCTGAAGACAGTCTCTAGCAGGATCTTAGCATCTTTCTTGGACCTTCCCTCGCTAACCTCAAGGAGAGCACCCAGGGGTACTGCCATGCACCACTCCAGGAGGCAGAATAGCATGGACACCACCAACTACAGGAGTGAGAGGACAAAGGATGTATCTAATATTACTACTTGAATCTGTCAAAAACATGCAAGTCACAGCTATCTCTGGGTGTAGCAACACGTTTTTTTTTTCTATGCAAATTAGAATATCCATATTCATGAGCAAAATAGTGATGTCATCTTAAAGAATAAACAGTAGTAACTCAATGGGAGAGGCGCAAAACAATGCGCGCATGCTCACAATTACGTGCGTGTGCGCTGTTGACTTGAAGAACGGTTCTCAAAAGTCTCCCATTGATTTATTTTAAGACCTTTGACTGTAAGCATTCTAAGAACCAGACTCGAGAGTCCTTTCCCACCGTCCCTTATAAGAAACATACCTTTTTGTTGTCTTCATTTTCAGCAAATTCTGCACTCGACAGCAAACTGGTTATCGTCATGGCTACCACCTGGAAAATGGTGTCAAAATATAAAATTCAGCTGAAATTCTATCAGAATTGAAGGTGGCATGTGCGACAAGCCCACCCGAGCAGACATATTGGGACGACCTCTCCTCCTTTAGAAAGGGCAATGAAGTTCAGCTCCTGATGTAGTCATATTGGCTATGCTAAACAGTTTGACCTGTTTTGTGACTTGTGCCTCATTTTCATGGAGCCAGTCAAACATTATGGTATTAGGGAATAAACGAACACTCTGCCTTGTTATCTCATACCTAATTTGTACCAAAACTTGTATCTATATAAAGCAGGGAAGGGGGATAAGACAACACTCTGCTGTTTGGAAATAAAGCAATTCTGCTTCCTTTTAAAAAAATACCAAGCAAAACATGGAAACATGACAATCATTGACAAAGCAAAATGCTTCAAGTTCTCAGTATGTCAATCTGAGTGAGGAATATGTGGCAGTGTTATTCACTGTGGGTGGTTGGTTTGTCATTTACCTCAATGATCTTCTTAGGAGCTTCTTGATTATGTTTTCTCAGCATCTCAGCATGATCAGCCAGGAGGAGTAGCATATCACACGCAACCTGAGCTACAATCCGATTATTAAACTACAGAGAAAACAAAATAAGATGTTACAATAATACCACACCATAGTTTACCACACATGGCTTTTCCCGTGTAAGTGTGGTATCCGGAACACCACAAAATACCACAGTGTGGTTTGTGTGGTAATGCATGGTATATGATCCAGCCCCCCATGGAGACTGTGGTAATGTGTGGTAAGCACTCTTGTCTTGTGTGGTAAGTGTAGAGGTTTAGGGTTAATTTGCACAATTTGCAGATATTGTTGTCTATATTGGAGAATACTTGAAATGTGTTGATTTATTACCACAAAATATCAAAGTGTTAGGTCCTCAATTCTGTCTCATTGTAGCCCCATGGTGCAAACTTTTATATCTCACTTTGCTTCATACCAAGTAAAACAGAAATTGCTTTCCCAAGTGATTGTGGGTGGCGATATTATTGGCTTCAAGTGGACCAAGTGCCCCTTCCAGTCTTGTTTGTACTGTAAAGAGACCGTCTTGTTTTAGTGTGACAGGCTGATGTCTCTATGAGTTCTCTAGGACCAAAGCAGCTAACGTAGAAGATACTAGAAGATACTCTGCAGATTAGACCCTACAGGGCCTTCCACTGACCCCTAGCCCGCTACCATGATAAACTCACCCTTAGACTGGCTAGGAGTACACTGATGGCTTCAATGGTTCGTGAGTAGGACCTATGTAACTAGTATAGAAGACAGTCTCTGCAGATGGACCCTACAGGGCCTTCCACTGACCCCTAGCCTGCTACCATGATAAACTCACCCTTAGACTGGCTAGGAGTACACTGATGGCTTCCCTGGTTTGTGAGTAGGACCTATGTAACTAGTGTAGAAGACACTCTCTGCAAATTAGACCCTACAGGTCCTTCCACTGACCCCTAGCCTGCTATCATGATAAACTCACCCTTAGACTGGCTAGGAGTACACTGATGGCTTCCCTGGTTCATGAGTAGGACCTATGAAACTAGTGTAGCAGATAGTCTCTGCAGATAGACCCCACAGGTCCTTCCGCTATTTCCTAGCCCGCTACCATGATAAACTCACCCTTAGACTGGCTAGGAGTACACTGATGGCTTCTCTGGTTCGTGAATGGAATGTAACATGAGCCATCTCTTCATATAGGAAGATACCGAGACTGCAGAGAGCGATGCATCGAGCCTCACACATGGGCTCCTTACGACTGCACTTGATCAAGGCTTTGATCAAATGGTCCTGGATATTGTAGTGAATAGGTATGCATCATCAATCAATGAGAACATTTAGTGAGTGTCGGTCATATACCTAATGATAACATTTGAAATGCTCTTTTTAGTCAACTAAATCACAGCACTTTACACTTTTTTATTATTATCCCTGGTCATCAGGCCCATTATCATTCCTGAAACAACAATAATAATAATAATGGAGCAATATGTGACCGAGCGTCTTGCCCAAGGACACAAGCACCACTAGCTCATGGCTGGATTCGAACCCACAATCTGTAGAGGTTGGTAAGATTGGGGGACTGTCAGGCTCTCTCGTTTGAGTGAATTGAGTAGAGCACCATTTAGGAATTTGCTCAGCTGTCATACATCTGGCTAGATCAGGAATTATCAAATTATCTGTGCCCAATATTATGGCTCTGCTTAATGTAAGCGTAGAATCGCCACTTAAAGCAGCATTCCACCATATTCCCAAACTCAATTCTCCAAATTTCTTCTTATTTTGCATTGGCAAGAAAGCTTGGACCCAATGTTAGCTTACCTTTACATCCTTGCATTGCATTGTACTGATATCCTTAGGTGATGGTTGTAGCACGGTCATATTGCAGAAGAGATTAGGGAAGCACACCAGAGAACCAAGTAGAGATAATGCTTCGATCCTTGGTGCCTGCCAATGGCAACAGAAAAATACAGAATAAGAGTCTGAAGGGTAAATTATGAGTATTATTTATACATATTTAATATTGCCCAAGCGCATACTACTGAAGGGTTTATAGCGTATACCCACACAGGCACTGATATAAATAAGTCATCATCCTGTGTGTTAAAGGTGATTTCATACTTTGGTTATTGTCAACGAAATGCAGTTTCATAAGTAGAAATACAAAGAAAGATACAGCAACAGTCATTTGAGAAATTCCCAGTCCCATACGACTTTTTGAGAAAACAGTGTAAAACATCCGTGGTATTTTAAAAAATCTTTTCACAGTTATGTTTTTATCTTTAAAAGATCAAAATTGCTTTTGATCATTGGTTTTACTCTTTTCTGGATAAATACAGTACTTCATGTTTCTACCATCACCATCTTTACACCCTGCAAGTTATATACAAATCTGTGGAGATTTCTGTTTTGGTATGCTACCAAAGTATGATAGTACCTTTAATGGGATGTGCATTCAGACCATGTGTCATATAAGAAGATCCTTATGTGATTGATACTGGTGTGCAAATACATAAGTATTACACCCTTTCCAATACATCTTCAGCTGACACAGTCCCAAATAAACAAAGACCCAAAACATTGAATTTCACATAATGTCTATATGTGTGGCACTGTTACTTACGTCCAGGTTTTGATGGGATGCGATCATATTAGCAGCTTGAATGAAATCTAAGATGAGTAACGTGGATCCTGGCAGGCCACAGGAGAAGAATTCTGGAGCACTGTACTGAATAATGGTGTTAATAACCTCCTATGGGAACACAAGGAAATACAGAATGTACATCAGCAAGGAGTCTTCAACATACATTATAATGTAGTTATCAAGGCACAGGTGTTAATGCTCAATCTTCATAATCATGTTCTAATTCATAAAAATTTGAAAAGTGAACAAAGAAAAATTGACTGGAGCGGGCCATTGCGCGCATGCTCACTATTGCGTGCGCATGCGCTGTTGGCTTGAAGACCGATTCTCAAAAGTATCCCATTGAGAATGAAGCATATTAAATATCAAATTCCAATTCTTATGGTCTGAGGTTCGAAACCCACCTGGTCCATTCCTACGAGGCCATAGTGCAGCACCCTGTAGAAGTGAGTCAGGTGCTCTCTGGGTAGGGGGTGGTCTTGTTTCCGTGTTGTCATTGCACATAGGAGTTTGAAAGCTGAGAGTCTACCATGCTGATAGCGTTCAGATAAGTGAACAGCCTGTAAAAGATGAACGCATAGTCTCATATAAGTATGCATGGTGGTAATGATTAGGTCCAATACAAAAAAGACAATGCACTAAATTCTCTTATAGGATACACCAAGTCATCACGTACAACCCAGACATCAACACAAGAAGTCTGAGGTGTAATTGCAAGATCTACCATGGGGTTTGTTTGTTTTTAATTTTGGACAGTTTCACAAACAAGAATGCAGACGAAAGAAACCAACATGTTGGTGGGGAACTTCTTCAAATGAAAATAACAAGATTAGAAAGAATCAGTCTGAGAGCAAACAAGATTCTGCAAATAGAAGGCCCTGTTGCTAGAAAGCATGCAAGTCCATAAATATTTAGCCTATACAATTAAAAAAATATGTTTGGGAAAATGGCCTGAACATATTAAAAAAAAGGAGACAAAAATATAATAATAGCATTTGCCTTAAAACAGACACTGATGGAAAGTGCCACAATCTAAAACTTTTTAAAAGTGGAAAATGGTTATGTTGGTGAGAAAGAATTGCAAACACTGTTTTTTTAGAGAGCAGCAAAGCAACATCACATGGGGTCGGCAAATTGGTTGCAAAAAACTGGGCGGGTAGACTGTCCCCCTTGGTGCAAAGGATGACCAGATTCAAGTTGAATGTCTTACCTTGAAAAGCCAAGGAGAGAGTAACCTGAGGGGAGGAATGTAGTCAGGAGGAGGCGGAGTGTTCTGATTGTCAGAACTCACTCCAAGATTGTCCCGGATCTGAAACAAAACAAGGCAGGGAAATATGTACCATCATGACACCAGTGATAAGGGACAACTCGTGAAGTGAAGTGAATTTTGGAAAAGGTAAGAGGGCCACTGCTGGTAATGTTGGAATCGATGATAAAGAGAGCAGAGCTGGATTTAGACCTCAGCCCAAGCAGCAAACAGCAATTAGAGCAATCTGGGCAAGTCAGTCTTGCTCCTAGAAAGCCCATCTGGGTAAAAAGCTCAAACAGCTTAACCTGTGATGGAACTGTGATGAAATTGAATACATGAAAATGGTCAGACTAGTGAGTATTGTTCAGTAAAACAGAGCTCTGACTTGCCCTGTGGGTGACTCAAGGAACTAAATAGGAAGCACAAGCGCTGGTGCAGATGCTTCCAACTTCTCACTGTTACTAAATGAGGATCAGTTGTTTATTAAGTCCACTCTCTCTCTATGAGTTCATTTTGTTTACACCAAAAACCAAAGTTCAATCAACACTGGAAACACATTAATGTGGTCTTTGTTTATGACAGTGGGTACTGGGTTCATTATGGAGGAATAAGGGCCTACCTTGGCCAGTAGCTGCCATGTACTCCACAGACACTCCATGACTACAGCATGTAACCTGGCTATCTGGATATCATTGACATCACCTAGAGCTCCTAGTATGCGTCTCCATAGCACAAAGGATACATCAGGCTGCCAACCAGGACGTACTCCACCAGACATGATACTGGCATCGGGACTCTGAACAGTCTCTGGATGGGACAGGAGAATAGTTGAGGAGATAATTATATGAACCTGCTAACAAGTGCATTCCAAGGTAAAAAGGTGATCAAAGTCGCGCGATTTCATTCTAGTCACTCTCTCTAAATCACCATCAGACCAATAACTACACCCAGTTCAGTCTCACCATTTTCTAAGTATCAATGGCTCCTACAGTTCAGGCATTTATTTTATTTGACATCAAGCCCACCTGTTGTAACTGGACATGTCTCTAATTCCTGTAATGATGGCTATGGGCCTTTAAGAAATGAGACTTGAGGCTAGGCTAGGGGGCTAGGAGTCCAGAATGAAATGAAGGGCTTGAGATACATGGCGAAGCTGGAGCCTTTCTTCGACTTTGTCGTGTGGCCCAATCCCTTCATTTCATTTTGGGGGCCTCAAATGGCAGTCGTGAGTCCCAAGCCTAGCCTCAAGCCTGGTTTCATAAAGGTGCCATGATTCCTACTCAAAACACAACCACTTTGAATCTCTCTGAGATCATCGTTCCAGATACCACCCCCTTTAAACATTTAGCCACGCCCCTGCACTCACCAGGGATCTCGAACATAGCCTCATCCAGCTTGTCTTGTTCCTCTAGTCTGATTGGTTCGTAGATCGGTGATCCCTTGACGGCCATGCCCTCTCCGTTGATGACCATACCAGGCGAGGGCGTGCTGGACTGCGATGGACTGGCCGGAGACAGGGTGATGATGTCCGAGGCAATCATATCGGTCAGGCTGGTGGGAGTCAGACGGTTGTTGTCCAGGATAGTGTTCTGGGTGTCTGGCGTAGCAATCTCCGAGCTGTCTATGCTGACGGTATCGGTCTGTGAAAAGCCCAGCTGGAAATCACCCATCTTGGTCTCTTCTGAGCATAAAACAAATAACAAACATCTCTGTGTTAATGGATACTGCAATGGCTTGTCTTGTCTGTCTGTAATGAAGCAAAGACTGTACATAGAAATGCCAGAGGCATTAGCCACAGCCATAGACGGACCTGCAATGGCTTGTTTAGCTTGTCTGTCTGTAATGAAGCAAAGGAATGCCACTAGCACTAGCCACAGCCATAGACAGATCTAATACTCAGTGTCAGGCTTACTAACTCTATGCTGCTAGGGGATGTCATTACCATATCGATACTCGTCCTGTTTGCTAGACTTCTCTTCCAGAGAGATTTTATCCTCCAGCGAGTTGTCATCAGATGGCGTCTTAAACTCCAAGGATTCCTGTTTGCTGGACTTCTCCTCTAAGGAGATCTTGTCCTCAAGGGAGATCTTATCCTCAGTCAGTGTCTTGAATTCCATCACGTCATTCTCTTCCGTCACAGACTTCACTTCCATGACGTCATACTCCTCCGGGAGCGAGCCAGCCTTCTCATTGAGGGAGGTCCTATCAGGACCGGGTTCCCTGCCTGTGTCTGGTCCAGGGACTGATGTCTGTCTTGATACCACTGCAAGGCATATAAACAGATACAAACCATTAGTGATTCCTTTGAAATGATTCAAATTAGTATCTCAAAATCGAGTCACACTACTCTGCAAGGTCAGTGCTGGTTGTTGACTGGGGTTGACCAACTTTTTCGGCCAGTTTTGGGAAAGTTTATCCGTGCTCATTGGTGGTATTTTATTTCTGTCACACGCAGATAGATCTCTCTTATCTTTGTTTTCACCAACAATAGAAAACTGAAATTGCACAGGCCTCAACAACACTGTCAAACAGCAATTATCATGTATCATTTTATGGCCATTTGGGCTTGGAAATTGAATCTGACAAAATCCACAAGGCAATATTACTGTGACACATGTTTAGCCAAGATGTTCCAGGGAGCCTAAGTATACAGTAATCTGAGCACAAGGTTTTGAAAGGCGCCCTCTATTGATTAAAACAAGAAACTGCGGTCGTGTTTATCGATCTACATGTAAATGCACTACAACTCCGGCTTGTATATTCGGCATGGACAACATCTCCCAGATTTCCCCACCGGTCTTTTGCTCATGATTAGCTCTCAAGCTTTCCAGATTCCAATAAAAGACAATTGGCAGTGTACAAAATAATATACTGACACCACTGCAGTTTCTTGTTTTAATCAAAAGAGGGCGCCATTCAAAACAGAGTGCTCGAATTACTGTATAATAGTTCCTTGGCCCTACTGATACGACTCAGTCCAAATCTTGCCATACTACAGAAATGGCTGGATGTGGTCAGGCTAAGTATTGCCAATCACTACCATATCATGAAGGCATTCAACTGGTATAATTCACACCTTGGTATCTGTGAGGACCGTCCGTCAGTTTACCCTCACTGCTACTCCTGATCAAACTCCCCGTGGCATTATCCGAGGTGGCATTGGCCTGGAGAGGCTGGTTACGATGCAACGACGGCTGGGAGGTGCTTAGGGGTACTGTGGACAAAAGATGAATGAACAACAACCAAGATCCTTAATACCCTCAGACGATGTGCATTGAAAACATCTCTCTGCGAATTCATACACAATTTGTAGGTTAAATAAAAAAAGAATGAAACATGGTGATGTATGACTGTCGAAGGTCACAGAACAGCACCTTAAAATCTGATGTAACATGTGCATGACATAGCACACAGATTGAGCTCAATCAACCATCATAAGGTAGGATTTGAAGCTTTGCATGGTGGAAGTAACGTAATAAAGAAGGTTTGCAGAGACAGCATGTATACATAACTCATTTAATATAGATGTGTGGTTCTGAAAAGAAACGGTGAGTAGTTTAATCTCGAATTAATTCCGGCCAGTGTACTCTAGAGAGGACGGCCAGTGTACACTGGCCGAAACGTCTCCGCAAACCTTCTTTATTACATCACAAGGTTAACATTTGGAATGACTTTTAGAGTGGCTCAATGCTTTCAGATGGGTTCATGGCCTCTTTAATCCAATCAAGATTCAATCGTAGTAATACCAAGAGACTACTTACACTTGTGGAGATTGGCAAGAACGGTTGAGGCATCTTCCTTGGACATAACCTCTCTCATGTACGGCATCTTGTGCCGGAGTCTGTCCAGGTCATCTCTGCTTCCTACGGTACTCATTCTATCCCGTGGCTTCCCATCTGTCTCATCGGTTCCTTTAGGTGAGCCTGAATCGCATCGACTCCAGCCCCGTGAGAAGGTCCGGTCATGTTTACGGCCGTCCCGGTCAACCTGGGGGCCTCGGGTGCCTCGCAGACGCTTGTTGCGGTTGTCCTGGAGCTTGTCCAATGGGAGGTTGTTCAGGTCCAAGTTGTAGACACGCTTGGACAGTACCCGGGTCAGGGTCTCCATGGTTTTCTGAAAGTATCAGAGGAATGCATTTCTACTCTGTCAAATGCCAACAAGGATCAAAGATTCCCCTGACATTCACAAATAATCTTAAATCTAACAGAGCGAAGCACTGGACAGCAATTGACATCATTCTAACCACTTACCGACCACTCTGTTATCAGCTCCGCCCAGTGAGTCAAGGATGACAGCACATTGAGGAACCTATCCCATAGTTCCTTAGATACACGGATCTTCAGGTTGGCTTTAATCCAAGATACAATCAGAGTCTGCAAACAAACCAGAGAGACTTGAAATTTAGCAGGGATGTGATTGGCCACACAAACAAAGCTGAAATTCTGAGATAAAAACTAAACCAAACAGATTAAAATCTGAAGTTTCACTGAAAGTGGTAGAGGCATTGAAGGCTCCCACAGCTCAACAGATGGATTCAATAACATACTTTTATTAAGATAGCTGATGAACATAATACGTACATGTACATGAATTGTGGGATTGTTTTCACAAAACGTAACAAGTCTTTTTTTGGCTTCTCATTCACCGATTTCTTCTTTCATTTTCACAAATGGTTTTTCAACTGTTTTCACAAGAATTTAACGAAGGAAAGCTTTTTTTCGAAGTACACAGCTACAATCTAAGAGGGTAATGTATGTATGTACCTGGTGCGATATTCACACTTGCTATGTATGAACATCACTGATGGTTACTGGTACATTGGTTTACTGTTGGTGGATCTTGTGATCTTGACTCAAGGTCTTTAAGAGCCAAGACGTATTGGACCACCTGACTAGAAATTCTTACAATCCTCAACAAATGACCTGACAACTGGCAAGGGCAATCAGTTACTCAGTACTGTGATACCAATCACAAGATCTGCCTTCTAACCATGTCAAATGGCGTTTTCAAACTTCAGACATTCAAATGCAAGATGGACTGACATTTTGATCGCAATCGTAATCTTTCTAGAGAATAATGACTGCAGGAGACTAAGCGTATTTGCATAAAACTTTCAAACATTCAATATTTAGGCCTCAGAAAGGAGTACTGACTATTATTGCTCTGATCTATAAGAGCTTTGATACACTGAAATACACTCCATACTTGGCTTAACAAGGAAATGCAACCTAACTGCAAGTGTGGTCTTGTGTCTTGTAAGTCCTCGATTTCACAAAGCTTTTTCGGTTCATGTTACAGACCAGCATTCTGTATCGTCATGGTAACATCATATTGTGACATCACACATTGCTCAGCGATTAAGATTGATGTGACTATTACGATTGTTCTAAGCCTTTTGTGAAATTAATGACATTGACATTTTGCAGCAAATAATTATTGAAAAACAAGAAATTTCTGTAATTCACGTCGTACCTGGAATAGAATCTGTGCAAGCTGTTGGCCTAGATTCAGTCTGGATCTTGAGGGCGCTCCACCCAGCACACCTTCAGTCACGCGCAGCAACACCATCAAGAGCTGTTCCCACGTCCTCGTTTCCATGCCAACGTTCATGACTACATGCCGATAGAGTTTCAGAACACGTTTGCATATATCCACCTGTGTACAAAAAAATTACGAAAAATGTGTTTTTTTCCTTTATTTAATGGCCATACACATGTATACATTTACCTAAACTGTGACTCATATTTCTGACTACCCGTAATAATCTTGTTTGTCCTGAAATTTCTTTGGAAATCTTTGAGCTATTCATTTCATTACACTTCATTCTCGGATAGGATGACCGTTCTTGCTAAATACCCAAGTTAGGGCGACACAACAAACTTGCGCATGATTTTTATTTTGTTCTCTTTGCCGAGGACGAATTTTAGTCAAAGCAAACATGGAGGGGATCCTGCAAGTGTAAAACCTTCTGCCTTTTAAGTTCAGGTAGGATTCCTAATGAGGGGAAAAATATGATAGTGCACAAATACAAATAATATTTGAATTGCTGCCTTGTAATAATATCCTGAGTTAATAGGGCATTCTTATGATATTAGCTCCCAATGACATTTTGAAATTTGATTTTGTACCCAACTTTGAGATGATTCTTCCTGGTTCAGTTCTCTTACCTGGTCTTTGATTGCAGGAGGAGTACTGTTGGGAATAGGTTCAAGCAGGAACACGTTGGCTGAGTTGGTAATGAAGACCTGTATAGTAGCCTGTAGACCAGCTTCTACGTTACAGTTCTTCAGACCTTCCTTGATGGCTTCATTGATGGCTCCTAGGTAGGTACTACTGCCCTGGCTTCTCAGGGTGTTAGGGGAGGGCAGTGTTGTCACTGGTTGTTGGGTCTTGCCCGGCTTCACAATCACAATGAAAAAAGAGAACAGAAAATGAGAATGGAAGCTTGTCTTTCTTCTTACTTTGGTTTGTTTTTTTGACGATGCAGAACATCTACATTGATGTATGACTTGAGATGAAAACAGTGAACAAAATTAAAGGTACACACTGTTTCTTAATGAATATCTATGGTAAGACGGCACCAGGTCTGTGAAATAGTACAGCAGCTTGTGCAGTTGCAAGCGCGCTGGAAGCCGATCACACATCCTTAGCATGTCAGCAATGGTTCACCATACATCGGAGGTATTAAGAGGGCTTTCAGAGTGCTTTAGATTGATGTGAACGCAGACCTAGTTCAAGTCGACCACAAATGTGAGAACATCGTGCTGAACGTCAAAACTGTAATTTGTGCATCCTTGAGTCACTCAGACTACATTCATGACGAGTTGACGCATGAGCAAAGACTCAACATGATGCAATCATGTATTGTGAAAATATAAAGCTCCCTATTCATATGGAAATGTCTCAGTAGTCCGTCCATCTGATTGATGGTACAGCAGATTCAAGGATAGCAAACTTCTCTTGGTCTTACTAAGAATGCAAGGAGTTGCATTCTTTCTACAGAGATGCCAGGGATCAATGGTACCATACGCTGGGAGCAAAGACAGGTACATCACATATGGTATTCAAGAGAGGAGATAAATGTAGAAGCCTTGTAGCAAGTTCAGTGTTTAGCAGTGAATTGAGAGCCAATTTATGCAAGTGAGCATGAAGCTGTCTGCTTGAGGAGGAGGGGAGGGGTGAGGAAGGGTCAAGCAAACCTACCTGGGCAAAATGATCATCTAACAACCTGATCTGCTCATACGATGGACTGTCTACCTCATTCACTCCCTCATTGGTAGCCTGGGTTATCGGTGACGTGGCAACAGTTGCCCTGGACACAGGCTCCTCCATGAATATGGGCTTGGTGGAGGTCAGCTGGGCCTGGATGGTGGGTGACATGGTGAGATGGGAGTGATGGCAGGTGAAATGGGTAAACGCAATGGGTAAATGGGGGATGGGTCTGCAACGAAGATCAGATTCCTTCACGTAGTGTCAGCAACTTGGGTAAATAGCAAACCATCCTGGGGCCAATTTCATAGAGCTGCTTAGGCACAAAAAATTGCTTAAGCATGAAAAGTCTTCCTTGATCAAACAGGATTGCCAACCAAATGTTAATGTGATGTTTACTGCTTTTGACTTGTATTCGGCCATTGTTTGCTGAGCACAACATTCACAAGGAGTTTTTGCTGGCATACTGATTTTATTTACCAAGGTTTTGGTGCTTAAGCAAATGTTGGTGCTTAAGCAGCTCTATGAAATTGGCCCCTGGTATGAACAAGCTCCCCATACATCTTGTCTTCATGAGACTGCTGTATTTACTGTTACTTGGGCCGCTGAGCACCCTGCATATAATGGATGGTATACGTCAACGCACAAATGGTGAGATGCCACTTATTCCTGTATGAATCGATCAAGTGGGATGTGTTCAAAACCCACTTTTTGTTCAAATCATTGTTGTCGCATTTCTTGAATAAGGATAATGGTTTCTGATTTTGAGATGCATTTTACTTGTCACATGTGGAGTGATAGTGATCTGCATAGATGCTGTGTGCAATGCCGGTGAGGTGCAGTGTCTCAAATTACAGCTGAAACATCAAAATGGACAAGTAAACAAAAGTCCTGTAAAGCTCACTCCGTTTAGGGAAGGACTCGTCAGCCATAGGCCAAGGATGATAATGCTGATGCTTCCATGATATTGAATATTTGTGCCATGATCATGTAACTTTACATAGTATTTACAATATCAACACTACATATCGGTCATTCCATTGGGTTGGGGCAGGATTTGTGACGGTGTCAGATGTTACGTCTGGACACTTAAACCGTTATTATGACTTGTAATTAGCAATGATATATTCCTCACTTTAATTTGTTGACTAATTTCATTTGAATTTGATGATCAGCTGCAAATTTGCATTTATTAATGAAAGGATATAACGCCAGTTAGTAAATGGGCAAGTGTGCAATCCTAAAATGTGACCTTGTAAAAAATCGTGCTCCAACCTCATGGAATGACGCATAGTTAAATTCCAGATACATACAAGGGATGGACTCCATAAGCAATGCACTCAAGACACTCTGTAGCACAGAATTGACTGTGCTGGTAAGATAAGAGACAAGAATCTATCTAAGGAGTAATAACACCTGTTTATCTCACCTGTATCCAATCATTGTAGATCCTAAGAGCCCTCCTAACAGCTCCTGCTTCAGACATAGGTAGAAGAAACCCCTACATTGAGATGAAAGACAGAAATTTGGGTTAAATACTGGAGTATTTGGGACATGGATTTCAAATCTGGAAACAGGAAGCCTCATTTTGTAAGCTGCATCACTCAAAGATTGGGATCTCACTGCCTCACCTGTCTCAAGACCTCATGGACAAAGTTGATGTTGCCTCTGGAGGAGTAGAAGACCTTCTGGACGATCTGCCGTGCTATCTCCTGGAGTTCCTCTTCCTCAGGTGACAGGGCAGCAGGTACCAGGCCGACAGCACTGCCACTGCTGGCTAGCAGAGAGTTCTGATCCTTGTTGTTGAGGGTAGCACTGGGACTAACGGTGAGGCCCTCACTGTCTTTGATCAGGGAGGCATCTAGCTTACGCTCCAGGGAGTCCTTCAGATTCTCCTGTTTCTCTTCTTGCAAGGCACTGTGTGCATTGTCCAGAGAGTAAATATGTATCAATTAACACTGAAACCTCTTCTGAAAACCTCTAAGTACTACAGTCAATACTATGATTAGTTTCACTGAACTGCTACAAGCAAATATTAGCTCACACGTTTTGCTTTCAAGCTCAAATTTCATGCCACATGTAATCCTTTGTATTTGTCCATATTTATGAGCTTGAAAAACACACATGGAAGAAAATCAGTCCTATTCCTTCTCCTAATTTGTCATTTCATTAACACTCGGTAAACAGTGAGTTGATTATGTCCTGCAGCTGATTTCACAAAACTTCAAATGTTACATAAGCAACATTTTGTTGCGAAACTTTGGCAACATTTTCCTGCCTTTGGTTGCATAAGCTCCAAGCAAACCAAGGGTTAATGTAAACTGTGGTTATGTCCCTCTGCCTGTTGATTGCTTCGTTGTCGTTCTGACACTTACCTGACAGCGCTGTTGTCTGCCTTCTTAACAGTGATGAAGGACACCACCCACTGCACCACGCTGACTCTACATAGCAGCATAGGATCGTAACTACCAAAGGTACTGCTCAAGAGTGAGCCCGTTGAAAACCTGGCACCAGGAATTTCTGCACAGTCAGAAAACAAATATCAAGTAGGAGTGGGATGAAGAGATGTTATATTATTTGATGAACTTTTCAAGTGATGTACATATTCAGGCATTGGACATTGTTGCAGTGCTGTGAGACTACAAGGAGTGCTTTTCTGCAGCTATTTCAGAACCTTGTCATTCACTGTCTTTCCTGAAGTCATGTTTTGGTCGCTAGGTATAGACCCTTTCGAGGATAGCCGGACTATCAGATGTTGTGATAACACTTTTAGTGCTGAGTGTCCCTCACAGCATTTCTCCTATACATTCACTGCAAACTTCCTGCCTGTGAAAGAGTCCACGCTTTTGGATCAAAGCATCCTTTCATTGCTATATGAACCGAGGTTGGATATGGACTATCAGCAGCTACTACAGTCAAGGATGTTGCTAGGGGAAACAGGGCTGTTCCTGTGGGCAACAGGGCATCTGTCTGCCTAGTCTTGGTTCACGACGTTGTTGGTGTGGCTACTCTTAACGTACGAACCGATTACCCGCACGCATGTACATAATATGTACAGGTGCTCCGCACACATGTATGTACCAACCTATCTGTAACAATATCTTGGGAATCCTGTGAAATCTTCACTTGAAAATGGAGGGAAACACACTGCGTATACGTTACTTTTGAAGTCAGGCATAGCCAATTAACATACACGTACATTTCCGTGCATGCAGGCCAGTGTAGGTAATCATACATATTCAACAGTGTGTCATGGAGACAACATAGCGCGCTACATAACAAGGTGCACACGCAACTCATGGCCTTTACAGGATTCCTAAGATGTTCATTCATTCATTCATTCATTCATTAAAGGTTTATTAAAAACGTTGCAACAAAAGAGTTGAATTGAGTGATTACAAGAAAAAGTAAAACAACATTAAACGATTAACATAAAAATTATTTAACAGCAAAGAGACAGTATTCATTAAAAAGTACAAACATACAATTATGTAAATTCTAATAAATTAGTTAAATAAATCACAATAATTTAACAATTGAACATAAAAAAGGTTACCAACAATGAGACGGTGTTCATTAAAAAGTACAAACATACATTTGTATATACACTTAAAATTAGTTAGATAAATCACCATTTAACAATTGAACATAAAAAGGAATCGGACTTTTAAGGTATCGTTTTGTGACTCATTTAGGGGTATATAGTGAGTTTGTTTGAGTTTCTCAGATCCCGATTGTGTTGATCACCCCTAATTGCTGGAAGCCAATGACGGAACTGATTGGAATGATAAAGTGAGGTAGCAAATGTACGACATAATGCATTCCTACGAGTCTGGAGGGTTTGTTACAAAGAGGTCTTTACGTAAATGTACGTGCATGGGGTCAGTGAGCCGAATCTGTTTGTACGTTCGAGTAATAACAAAGTCGTGAACCAAGACTACTGTCTGCCCTTCAGTGTACAGGAGACCATGTAATAGAAACATGCTTAGTAACTGCCACAGCAGAAGCAGAGTGTGACTTTTAAAGAAACCCCACTGTTTCCAATCATCCACTGTATGAAATACATGCAACGTACCTAGATTGGGCTGGTAGAGGCTGGTATCGAAGGAGAATCCAGGGAAGATGTGAGGTAGGTAATACTTGCGGAAGTTGTCCAGGAGGAAGATGAAACTATCCTCATATCTCCGCTGGTTCCTCCAGTGCGTCTTCATAAGCTGAAGGAGGGAGGAGAGAGAAAAACCAAACCCATACTGAGAGAAAGTCTTCAAATTCTGGAGTGGTTGGAATGTTTGCCTTAGGTGAAGTGCTCGCTTTCAGTGGGGAAGCTCTGTCACAAGGGGCGTTTAAGAAACAGAGGCTCAGGCTCAGGCTCCAGCTCTGACATCCATATGCTGAAAATATAGGTTGTGGTTTTTCATTGAAGCTGAAGCTCAGTTTTCCTTTTCAAACCAGATAATCTACATGTACTTCTGAACCGCAGCAAAAAGCATCTATTTTGATTCCATTTATTTCAGAATGGATTCACGAAATGGAGCCGGAGCCTGAGACGGAGCCTGAGCCTCCGTTCCGTAAACACGCCAGGGCACAGTAAGATATTTGGTGTGACATTTGTGAATGGTGATGTTCAAAGAATGTAAGAATCTAAGGATTCCAAGCAGGCAGGACTTACATGTAGGGGAGACCGAGGAAGTACAAACCTGCAAATCTTTACTGGCCCTGACTAAAGTGCATCACTTTCAACAGAGACAGGGCACCTTTTTCACGTGATCCACATAAAGACACAGGTTTTTCATATGAGTATAATTGTCAGACCACGCCACCCAAACCCGCCAACATCTATCTCAAGATATTTTTAGGACTGAGGACTACAAGGACCTCGGCATCCCAAAGGAGACATGGGACTTCCATGGGATATGCTAAGGGGTAGTTGCACATTAAGGAATTAATTGAGGAAGTGTCCTAGCTAGGAGGGCCTGCTGGAAGTGCCGAGGATCATCTATTAATGATTGACCAAGGGCTGTTTAGTTTGTAACCTGATCCCAGTCACCGGGCATCGTGTGACTGACCAGGATACAGGAGTACTATACCTGTGTGACGCTGAAGTGGAGCACGGCCTCCAGCATGAGTCTTGTGAGATTATCCGGGACCTTATCCCCAGGCTGGCAAGGGATGATGGGTAGAATCTCCACATCCTGTACTTGATCTGTGATGCAAACACATGGATGCATTTGGATTGGCACTTGGAACACTGGCGAGTTCCAGATATTTTGTGGCATGTTAAAGATAAATGCAGGTTATAATAACGGACCTGTTTCTCAAAGCTGCTCAGTGATGCGATGAAATGAAAAGTGATCTGTAGGCACTAATGAAAACCAAGCAATTCTATGAAATGTGCCCCTAATCTGAGCCTCTTTGGAAGGTCTTTGGATCACACTCATCTTGACATTGCTAACGGAAGAAACAAGTGTGGATGCGGGTAAGCTTCTGCCATCTTAGGATGGCATGTGACTCTTGTTCCTCCATTCTCCCACAGTCCACCTTTGGGTTCCCAAGTTCCACAATGCTGCTACATGTAACTCAAATATTGCTCTTTCGCAGGCCCATCATGTACAGTCATTGACCTCCAGCTCTGACAACATTTTCCTGTATTATTTCCAATTGAATCATCCTGCCATTCATAGAGTCATCACAATGGCCTGCTGCCTGCTGGGCCTTTCCTTCTCTTCCAAACTTCTCCATTTACTAATGAAAGGCTACTCACACTATGGGCCTGTTTGTTTCAGGCACAAGATAACGGATCCTGTTGATCCTGTTGATCCGGATCCCATTTTAGCGTATCCTGCATGGGACGTGGATCTGCAGATCATGGATCCCATGCACGAAACAAACATGCTCCATGCTTCTCTATTCTTCTTATCGAAACTTTTAAATCCAAGCAAAACGAAAGCTTCTAAACTACTACGGGCTAAACAGGGCCAGAACTTGACATTTAAGAACAGCTTGTACAATTTGTTTCAGGTTGTCGTACTTACAATCTGAACTGGTAATGGCCCTGAATGTATGGGTCATGATGCATTCCAGGGCAGTACCATGGATGGCTGGTGGTGTAGGGAAACCATAGATGATGGTCGCATAGATGAGGTAGGCCTCTTCGGTTGAGTTCTCCTGAAGGGCCATGAACCACAGTAGGAAGAGCCGCAAGCCATCCATGCGGATCTGGGAATGATGGGAGAGGGAAGAGTTAGAATTGCTTTAAAACAGGTCTTCTTCACAGATATTGACCAATTGACTAGCAGTGTGAATACCGAGCACATCTCCATGCTTCCTGTGACCTCAAGAGCTTGTAAAAAGTGATACAATTTTACTCCAAAACAGGAATGATTCCTTGAAAATAGGAATGGTTGCCGGTAGCTATGAACCACCCTTGTGAAGGTACATGTACACTGTACATGCCTGAGGGCACGAAGACAGACAGAGATGTTCAAATAACATCAGCCATAATGTGCTCTTATATTAACACATGCTTGGTATCCATTGAAAGAACATAATATCATCACAGTTATATTTCTATTTTCAACATCATAAAATTCTTTCTTATACTTTCCTTTTTCTTTGACAATTTGAATTAGGCAACGTTTCAAAATGAACTAGGCTACTTCCTTAACTGTTTGCGCTTTTTGTTCCCGAGCATGCCGAGACCCAATCACCAGTTTTATCAAACAGTAATATGAGGTACCTTGCATGGTGAACTAAGGACAGTACTGGGGCTAATTTCAAAGCCCCGCTTAGCAAAACAATTTGCAAACCATGAAATTTTGGTCTTACAGGATTAACAACCAAAACTCCATGTGTCAAATATCACTTGTGATTGTTCCCTGACTGTTGTTCGCTGACCATGAATATCAAATGGATTTTGTTAGGCACAAAAAAATGCTTGAGCAAAACATTTAGTGCTGAGCAATTTTTGGTGCTTATCAGCTCCATGAAATGTGTACAGTACATGTATACATGTAAGTCATGATGTGTTAAAAGCCTTGCCATCCAAACTGCTCAGACAAGATCAGGGATGGACCTTGGACTTGCTAGAGGATTTCTAGCATACTCCTATATCTGACTAACAGCAAAGTAGACATGTATGCTGGTACATGTACATGTACATGAACAGGTGTATGTACATATGTATTGTACACAAGGACCTATTCACAACCTGCCTTGGGTCAATGATTGATCTCATAATGAGGATCAAACCCTACATGTACTTTCCTCAACCAAATTTCCAAATGGAGTGTTGGATCTCAAACTTTTGCTCAACTGTTTCAATAATTTCCACGCAGAATGATTTCTCCAGAGTGGCTGATGGCAAAGCAATCTACAAACATTAACAGCACATGCCACCTTGTGGAATAGTCATTATGTCCCCATATACAAGACCAAATCAAGCATACATTTGTAAACAGTGTACAGAGACTACACACAGATTGGGACAGAAAGCAATGATCACAGGCAACCCTAAGAGATATTTGAACTAGAAGACACCCTGAAATTACATAGCCTCATTTAGTTCCCTATGACTGGCATGATCAGGCGACATCACACCGTGATATCCCATAGGAGCACAGGTAGCATCCTTTTAAAAATCAGCACCTGCAGAAGTAATGTCAGCTTGTTTCCTGTTTCATAATGAATTGGACAAACCCTGACATAAATTAGTCATACCAGTCTGCATGTCATACTGTACATGTATGGGTGTATGTGTATTTCTTTTGGTTTCTGTGCAGTTTATAACAGTACGCAGAACCAATTCATACATGCCATATTGATAGATACATGTAGTTCAGTTTCACATCATCCATCTCTCTGTCAATCAGCACCAGACATTTATTGTCCCATTTTTTTTAGTGGGGTTATTTTGAAAATTTGCCCTTCTTACAATGCAATTTTTTAATCAGTTAAGGCATATAACATGAATTTGTACAAATGTATGAAAGAAAAAGATGACAGACTCAAAAAGATAAGAAGAATTTCGGTGTTTGGACGGTAAATTTACATGAGAAATGTGTGTTTCATATTTAGGCCCTGAGCCATGTACATGCACAGTATTATAGTACAAACCAACTCAATACATAGGGCCTTTAATGAAATGAGGCTTGAGGCTAAGCTTGGGATTGATTTTTTTATCGCCATCTTGTGTCCTAAATGAAATGAAGGGTTTGAGATACATGGCCATGTGGCCAAATTCCTTGGTTTTGAGTTGGTTTTGAGTTGTGGGCCTCAAACAGCGGCAGCGAAATAAGCCCCAAGCCTAGCCTCAAGGCATGTTTTGTAAAGGCCCATAGGCTCAGGATGCATGTACATATAAATATGTATATTATGTCCACATAGATTGTACATACATGTACACGTATACATGTACAAAGCATGTATGCACACTGTTCACATGAAATTAATGTACTCGTGAGTATTACAGAATTGTATAGGGAAACTGAACTTGAATGATCAGGCAAATGTATCGCATATGATCACATCTGTGAGTTTAAAAATACACAAATTGGAAGGATATGACACTTGGTCCATGACTCATTACACAGCTATAAAACTGAGCATGACTAGAAACTTGTGACACTGTGTGAGACCAAGTTGAAAATTGCATGTGTCTAGCTGATTCTGAGTGCAATGCTGGAAGAAAGATTTCAGTTCAAAAATTTAAGCCCCAACAAGTAGCTTGCCAGGTGCTTGCTGTAGTTTCAAAAATGTGCTAAGCATGATATTTCTGTCTTAATAAAAACAGGGTTAACACCCAAATTTCAAGGTGTTGTGTATCACTTGTGATTGTTCTTTGGCTGTTGTTCGCTGACCATAAATATCAAATGGAATTTTCAATGGTGGTTTGTTTTCTTGGGGCGAGATATTTGTGTGCTAAGCAAATTTTTAAGCTTAACAGTTTTATGAAATTGGCCCCTCTTGATGACTCCAGCCATGTGATTTGGACTCAAGTCAAGTTGCTAGTTTTGTGACTTGACTTGCAACTGTATACTGTAGCTGACAAAAGAAGCAGTACATGTAGGCCTAATACTCACCAACAGATAAGAAGAACAATAGTTTTCTATTGTCACCTTACTCACATTATGTCATTGTTTCTAAATAATCCCCCAACCACCAACCCAACCTCATTTACCAATTCATATGAGGCTGCTCTTAATGTAGCAACTAGTAATCTTGAATATTATAAATAATTCCTAAATCTCTGAAAACTTTTGCAATTTCTACCATGTTACATAATGTAATGTACGCAAAATCATTCATAACCATTGTGACCCTTTGATCAAGACTCCAATAAAATGTTCATATCAATAATAACAATGGGGCAAAGGATTTTGATCAAGATTGATTCTATATACAACATATTTTCATCATTAATCAAGGTTAAATGTAAGCAGGTCATGGGTTCGAATCCCACCTGAGCCAGCACATATGATGTTTTTCATGTGTGCTCAAAAGGCACAATCGTGAAGTGCTTATATCTATGTCATTGAAGGGCAATCAATTGTTTGCATAATTCTATCTTCTCCACGAATAAATAAATAATAACAAGATACATGTAAAATGTGTTGTGAAATGTATGCATCAACTTCTGTTTGAAGGAAGCACATGAACATGTACTTCCTGTTTTTCTTTCACATTAGCAATGACCTCGTACCTGTACAATAAATGTCAATATTACGGTACTATAGACAATCTCACCTTTAAACAGTTTCCCACATGCAATAATGTCTTCAAAATCCTTCCTGTTAAAAGAAAAATATAAAAACAGGGAGCAAACATTAGAAAATGGTTTTTGGAACTTTTGGAAGACAAATTCATCTTAAATCTTGACGGTGTTAACCAAAAATGGAATACACATTAAGTAGTGACAATACACATGTTGAGGCCTTTTACAAATACATGTAGAGCGCTCATCCCCGGGGCGAACTCACCCTGGGGCCACCCACGGGTGAAACATTTCAACCCTGGTCCTGAGAAAGTTGAATTTCCCCAGAGAAAGGGCAATCTTGGGGGTGGCTTGCGGGTGACGGAGGGGTGAACATTTCAAGCATGTGTCAAGTGGGAATCATAGATTATTTTCATCCCTGCGTCGCCCCCCCGGGGCCATCCCTGAGATTGGTCAAGTGGGAAAAGGCCTTTAGACTCATTAACAGTAACATTATTGTAACGCTTCTCCACAGGTTCATACATGTAGTAAGCTGCCCCAAGCATTCTGGAGGTTTCTTTTTAATTCAGGGTCATCCTTCTTACTGTCATACTTGGACAAACTGAAACGTAAAGCATTTCAATTTATGACTCAAATATCAAAATATCAATATAGGCCTATTGTACTATGTACATTGTACATCTTAGAGTCGGAAATATTTGAATTATTTCTACATTATTTCTAAATTACTTTAATTACATGTACATGTAATTATGTGTTTATTTATGAGGTTTTTTTTATTCAATTTGTAACCTTAAAGATGGTCACATGTATGTAATCTTCTTCAAGATCAGATGATCACATATGTCGTAATTCACATGCACTAAATGCACTTTACATTTGTATTTTATAAGCCTGTGAGTCCATGTAAATTGATATTGATACTATCCAGTATACTGTAGGATAATGAAACTGGCATGGCTTTAATAGTGATCATGCACAGTTGTATGAGAAAGCTATGAATAAGATGCCTAGATAGATAGATACATATTATCCCTTTCGGTTTCTAAACCAAGTGCACAGTGCATCTTGCAGCCCGACAAATCCTGTTGTCGGGCTGTGAAACAAAATTCAACAAAACTGCAACGGCTGAATGTACATGTATATTCTACACATGGCATTTATAAACAAATCAAAACCCAACACAGAAGGTTCCTAGAAATGACAATTTGTCATGGATACATTATAAATTATGTGCATAAAGTATACATGTATACGTGTACAGTATGTACTGTATACATCCTGCATCCTGCACATAATACAAACTACAGACACAATATACAAACTTGTACACGTTAATGACATCTAAACCTACTGTTTTTCTTCGAAAGGGTATAAAATGCATCATAAATGTACACTATACATAAAGCATTATTGACAAGAAAGTGGATGCAATATCTACATGTACATGAATTGTATACATGTACATGTGTGCAGTTTATTTCAGCAAAGCAAGTAAGTTTGGAAAGTGATTAGTATGTACATACATTGTACAAAACATATATATTTATCAACACTGTATCTACCTCCATGTATTGCTGTACTGTGCTATACATGTATAGATGTAGGCCCCTATGACCTCCTGAGGTCATACAGTAGTAGGGTACAAGATCACGAATGATAAACACATTACACTGTACATGAATGTAAATATCACAATGCAGCAGGGACTACTTTCATCTTGAAATCTTGATTGGTTTCTGCCTCCTGCATATATATCATGAGCCCATTTGTTGGATTTTAACACCCCCCCCTCTCCAACCCCCTCCCATTAAAAGAAACAGTCAGTATTTTCAGGGAACCAGTCACATGACACAGCTCATTCTCCACAAAACCCATTAGCAGAAACAGGAACATTTCAGCACAAATTACCCAGACTGAATCAGTACAATCTGACAATTCTTAAGATGCAATATCTCAGAGATTGTAATTTCAATTTGATCATTCCTCCATGATTTGAGCAACCACAGAAAATGTGCACTCATGACTGAAGGTACATTGTACCACAGTAACAAGAGCGACTCACATGATGTATGTACACTGTGATTGCACACCCAGCCTGACATGCATGCCTGAACTTACTGCAACATCCCGTCACCCATATACCATATGATCAGGATATTTGAAACATCAAAATGGGGGACAGGTTGAAAATAGTCCAGCATGCCGGAAGAGCAGAGCGTATGGCACTTATTCTCTGTGGGTTTCTTTGGCAAGGGGTCTCATAGTCATACTACAGTAGCAGCTTGGCTAGATGCAGTAATGCTACTCATGAAAATACCAAGCATTTAGCGAGTCACTAATTATTTCCTTCCTTCATTGTACATGTATTATAACTAAGCAGTTCACAGTGATGTCCGTGTACATGTACATGTACATGTACAATGTGTCGAGTGAGCACATTGTGGTGCGCACATGTTCATAAACATGTGTTCATCTTGTTAAAACCTAAAACGTACTGTATGGTATATGTACATGTACATATGTGCATGTGTACACAGACACTTCCATGTGTCAACATGTACATGTTACATGTTCCAGCATGACATTTCATTAAACTGCAAACTTACTACTGGACCAAATACAGTGATGTGCAATATGCCGTAGAAACAAAAATGCTTGAAATAGCCTGATGTTTACGAGTGAAATATAGAGACATGTAAATTATAGCAGATCTAGAGATAAGGCCTACTGTGTGGTTTCCTTGCTACAAGCATGACAAGGGTTCCCAGAGATGGAAATATCAAGATGAAATCCGTGCGTCACGGTCACAGCAATCAATGGTAATTAGTTCCCAATCTCATTTCAAAAACGCATCCAAAATGGAATCTCCCAAAATACATCGATTGAAGCTTTTCCTATAACAGCAAAACATGGAGCTGAATCATACATTTGCATTAGTGCGGATCGCTATTGAAATTAAACCACACTGATCATGTCAAGAATTTGGACCATGGTGCTATTAGGCCTATAAGTATCATGCTTGGACTACAGGTACATGTACACACATTGTATACACTGTAGGCGTATATAGGGCCTACATGTATTTGGGTTGGTTTCAGCCACGTAATCAGTGATCCGGTGCACAAAAGAATCATGCTCCGGATCCGATTAGTGTATCCTGTCTGCGACATGGATTTGCAAGATCAAATATGGCGACCAAGATCCACTGCGAAACAAACAGTTACATTTGTACAGTGAGCAATGCACAGTAGTCAGGCCATTCATAGGCATGATAGTGATGTCACTCAGTGGCTGTGGCTGCTGTGCTGTCATGGCTGTACATGTACAGTATGTACTAGCTGAGTGAGATTAGTGTAGCCAATATCCTGAGACATCATTGGATTATCTACCAGGCACCAACCAGTCTTACAGATGGTGAGCCTTATAAGAAGCATCATGCATAGCTACTGTAGCTACACACTGCACATAAAGCCTAGGCAAGATGAATCCTCATGTTCAGTGCATTACTGTCACCTGACTGTACACATGTACATCACATGGATGTACAAGTACCAGTATAGGTTCATTTCATGATAAGCATACTCTACTGTAGAACCCAGAACCTGGCAGGTGTACATGAATCTCTCTAGAAGTAAGAGCTGGGCCCATTCATGGACAGACCGGAAGCGTCGAGAGATGAGGAGGATTTGAGAAAGGCATTGTGTGACAGTTTGCCGTATATAAGTACACAAAATCCCATTTGGCTGGCTCTCTGCAAAAGGCTCTAGATGCTTAACACGCAGTGCACAATGGGCATAAACCTTCTTCAATCTAGCCTTTTCTAGTATTGACTTTCAAGGATTCACACGATTCAGGACCATAGAACACATATATACTGTAGACTACGATGCATCTAGCCAAACTTGGTCCAGGTCTCCAGTGGGTAGGAGTGCTGGAAATACAGTGCCTATGCATCCATGGCGGTATCACACATGACCAGTGGAAGTGAGGACATCCCATGAGGCAGAGGTTTTTGTCAATGTTTGATTTCTCGGTCATCTCCTCATTGACCTCAATTTGAGGAAGAGAGGCTTAAATCAAAATTGCTCTTGGCTGGTTCCCATGCTTGACCACACAATCTCCAGAGGACAAGACTATTGGAAACCAGCCAGACCTAAATGTATCACTATTATGTACACGTACATGTACTTGACATGTACCAAGTACATGTGGCTTTGGTACAGGCATGGGTACGGGTACATGTACATGTATGTACAGTGGAAATGTTGTGCATGTATTTCAAACTACATATACGCAGACTTTTTATGTTCATTTAACTGATCAAATGTATATAAACATGTAGAAATTTAGCAAACGTATCCATGTAGGGTGCAAGTGCAGTACACGTTCATACATGTATAGCATCATTCTTGTCATGGTGTCTTATGTGCGATCCTTACAATACATTCATTAGCCTTTCTATGATGCCTACGTGTATAAATTAACATTGATCCCTACATTATTCGAGGTGCTGATTGATTTTATTCTAATTCAGAGGTCAACGGATAAAACATGTATATGTATGTGGCATGTGCACAACCAGATTGATGTAGGCCTATAACATGGACACCATTACACATTATTAGACTACTCCATCTCTATAAGTGTGCACTGTAATTTAACAAAAAACACAATTTCCTGACAGCTAGAACAGCACAATGAAAATGGTTAATTTTAAAAGCATTATCTTTTTAACAAACACAAATTTGCACAACTTATTTCCAAACTCACCAATGCTCTGATACTGCCATCGTGAATGCACTAGGTCGGGAACATAAAGAAGAATTTTCTGTGGGGGGAAATAAAACAACAACAACAATAAATCAATGAATTGCAATGTTTTCAAAAATGACCAACAATCACTTAGTATGCAGTCATCTTGTGGGACCCATCTGATTCTAGACACCTGTTACTGTGAGCAACCTGCTACTCAAAACTCATTTAACTCCAAGCATGCTACACATGTACATGTACGTCAGTAAATTCCACATAAGCTGCAGGAATTTTGGACATGTACACACGTGTATAACAGACATTTAGAAGTGAACAAAGAAAAAATGACTTCAGCGGGATTCATGCCAGTGACCTGTAATACAGTACTGGCACTCTTACCAACTGAGCTACCAAGCCCCTACGTTGGTGGTGTCCCTAATGTCGCTGGTTTGAATCCCGCTCCAGTCAATTTGTCTTGGTCCCTCGTGGTTATTTGATGATTAAAGACATTTATTGGTAGACTGAACTCTTAAGCTTGCTTATTTGGAAATCCAATACCGATAATCCATTCTTGAATTCTGTATCCAAGAGTGTATGTAAGTGACAAAAGGATAATCTTTTTCTTTAAATTCAATCCTTTTATATGTGCATCAGCAATTGGACACAATGTCATATCCATGAACAGCTCTTGTTCAATGTTTGATTGATTTAGACTTGTAACAACCTGTCTGTGTCTTGCAATACTTACCTCAAATATTGACAAGATGCCATCTAGTTCCTCTCTCTGTGCTTTATGCACACGTTGCTTGAGGCTTGCTTCCACTGAGACAAAGTTCTCATAGAATACATAGAAGATGTGAGAGTAGTACTGTTCAAAGAAGCTACGGGCTTCCAATTGGTCCAAGTTATCTGCAGACAAATATGATAGGATGTCAAACATCAGTCTTGCACATTGGTGGAAGAAAACATGAAATGAGATTCAATTAGTTTAGGGGTGTTGTTTAATCCAAAAGCTGCCTTTCAAATGTTACGTTCCTCTAAACTGTGCAAGATAAGGTCCGTACACGTACACGTACATGTAGGCATACTGTACATGTATATTGCTCCATTCATGTTCTTATGAACTTTGTTCACTTTCAATCTGCTGTCTTGACTATTGGAATTTATAACAAATCCAACACAGCAAATACATGTACTTAGCATGTATTACATGATGTCATACAGGAATGTGTGATGAGAGTCAGACAATGATGAGCTTGAATGAATGCTGTCAATGCTCAATGCTTAGAGATCATGTTACTGCATAATACTGCCAACCAATTAACCCCAGTTGATCACACTTCCTGCACATAGCGATGCAAAGGGAATTTTAGTGATACTTCCATCTGTATTATACATGTGCTCTTTGTCCAATATTGATGTTCTGCAAATTTCAAGTAAGGTCCTTACCATAGCACAGCAACTTACCTCCCCCCCACTTTCCATGTTTAAAACACCCAATGCTGATTGTAAGTAACTTCTCTTTTCCACTGAATTGCACTCCTACATGTACATGTAGGTCTATGATCAAGGAAAATCTGTGGAAGTTATTTCTAAATAAATAGCTTACATATGAACACATTTACATTGTATAATGCATGGCTATACTGTATGACACTAATGTGCTTTGCACACACATGTAGTCCTGTGCTCATGTATGTACAGTATACGTACACTGCTCCTCACATGTACATGTACAGTGTTTGTGCTGTATCTGTCAAAATGAATGTTGCTTCACATTTCATCACTTTTACATTCAGACCATGGAGAAATGTTCAGACAGACATCCTTGTGTCAGCACTGTATACCATTCAGAGATTATTACTCAACAAATGATGTACAGTTGAACCTTGTTCATAAGGTCCATGCATGGGACCTTGCAGGAACCTTGTGTAATAGCGCTCCGGATCTCAGACAAACATTGCAACCATGCAAACGTGTGGTGGGTCTGCGCGTGCATTTACACTACCTGTACGTGTGAGACAATGTTTGTCTGACATCAGGGGATTTTGTGACGTCATTAGTGATAAGCACTATTATCAGGATGGAGTAAAGGCTAGGAAGTTAGGGACATACATCATAGGCCTACATATGTAGACCTTTCCTTGTTCAGTTTGTTATTAGCAGAATGCTGCATAAAATGTGCTCTGATTAATAAAGCTCCACTCTTTGTTGTCAATTACATTTTTGAGAACTGACATCACTAACGCCGTTTTCAGGTTTTTGTGTACACATCGCATTCTCTCAAACTCTGTCACTGATGCCTCAGGTCTACATCTTAGTACTTACCACAAATAATACAAGAAAAACCTGAAAATGCTAATCAATCTTAAATTAATTAGGCCTAACTCTCTTACTCTCATTTCCTTTCTTTAGCTGAGATCATTATCTTCTGCATATATCGCCCAGTACATGCAGTAAGGCTAATCAAGCAACAATCTCAATGAGGGTAGAATTACCATCTATCATGAGTCTGACTACATTGTAGCTTCGGGTTTTTCCTTGAGAAAGGCTTGTACATATGTAAATCTCCAGCATAATAATCTCGGGAATGTTCTCAGGTTTCACTGCATGGGACAAGCATCATTCTGAGTGTTATTTGATGGATGGATCTTTTCAAGCAGACTTTACAGTGTAATCATGGTACATGTACATGTAATTCCACAGACTAATCCGAGGTCGCATGCTCTACGCAAATTACCCCACAAGCTGCATACAGTATGTACCTGGCCACTAGTGGCCAGTGATGGGTAAATGACAGTTCTGTTTGAACATCCTTTTGTGATGCTGTCAACCGTAATGGTCAAGACACACGTGTACACATGTGTATGTCGTATACTAGTGCAGTAGCGCTGTGTCAATTACATATTTAAATTATGTTTAAATGACTGGAAATCTAACACTGCTTTTGGAATTTGCTCACCAAAAAACCATGTTAACCACTTTTAAAAACTTGTTCCTTTTTGTCTTAATTCTCAAAGTTATTTACCAAGACTTTTTGTAGCATTTCATTGGCCTAATGGCATAAATGGGCTTCAAGAAAAATTTAAACGAATCTTTCCTGAAATCTCAGATTTGTTTTGGTATTGGGAAATGTCTCTGTTCATTGAAGTTTTATAAACCAGTGTTATTTCCACAATAAACACAACGGGACTATTAGTGTATTTATATTCACATGGACACACATTGTCAATGCATTTGTGGTGCATTTTGTACCTGTGTAAAGAAAAACATAAACCTAGACCAACAAAGCCTAATGTAGCCTAATACTCCGATACTCTGGTTCCTGGGCCCTGTCCCAGTTGCATGGAAATGCTGTCAAACTTTGCCACTTTGCATCTGCTACGTTTTACAAGCTGACATGTCATCTTATAAACATTCAATTTTTTGCGAATAGCAATTTACAAGTTGACCATAGTTGAAAACATACGTCATGTACACACACACATGATGCCCAGGTACAAGCTATCTAGGCATACTGGTCAAACTGCAGCTTGTTAAATAGCGGATATAAATGGCAATATTTGATGGCTCTTCCATGCAACTGCGACAGGGCCCAGGATCCAGAGTGTTAGAGTTTTCTAGGCACTGTTTACAAAAATAAAATTACACATTGTAGAGTATAGTGTAGTCATAGGGCCTACTGGTAATTAATGAAAAATATGAATCATCAAATGTCTATATGATGATGAGTGCACGTTCACATTAACAGCTGTTCTTGAAATTAAGGTACATCAATCTTTACAGTTTGAATTGAAAGTAGCAGCAAGTTACATTTCTTCATCTTATTTAACCATGTACCATAAAGTAATGATACACAGGTTGTTGTATTGTGCACAAACTGAGTAACATACACGTTGGTTACTGGTACGATTAATGACAGAATGTGACCAACTCAGATTTCAACCTGCACCCCTACATGTGGAAAAGATTGTGTTGATAACCTCTGAATTTCTTTGCAAAAAATGTATTTAAAGATGGTTAATCTAATTACAGATTCGGTGAAAAAAATATTGGAAAGAATTCCACTGATGACCATTACGGAAAAAGGATTATATCCTCCAAGAGTTAACTTATTGGATACAAATGATGATCAACTTCAATCTCAGGTGTGGAAAACTTGGGTAGGATATCTGAAAAGTGAGTTTTACAGGGTTTTTTACCTACAAATTGTACACTTCCAATATAGCGGCAGCCATCTTGCTGCAAAACGCCCTCTGTTGGTTCCATAGAGTTGTGTACAAATTATGGTCATCAGTGGAATTCTTTCCAAAATATTTGCCATTATATTTCTTAGATCTACAGAAAACACTTTGTGTACTATAATAACCAGAAAGGTCATCTGTTAAACCCTTCCTGGGAGTGACAATGTAAAGATAGAGAGTCAGAGTGGTGCACGGCGAGTGACATGTTGATTTGTTGGAAAAACATTTTTTTTACTAGGCTAATTTTTTAACATGGTCAATTGGAATAGGCCTTGGCCCTTGGCCCTTACATTTCCCATATTGTTGGAGAATATTCAGAGTAAATGATTCGCTATACACTTAGTTACCAACCAGCAAGCGCAGGAAGAATTTCAAACTGCAATCTGTCTACATCATGTTGTTTCTTTTTTATCACGAAACTAGTGCAGTGGTAATCCAATGGCAACCTAGCATCCCTTTTCCAATGGAGGATAGTGCATTGCACGAAATGGACGGCACTCACCGAGCACAATTCGAAGGTGTTTCAGCCGTGTAACCGCATCTTTCTTGGGGTCGAGGAGCTTCTGCGAGGACTTCTTGATGTCACCGTGTGCTTTTTTGCTGAACATGGCCGATCCGCTAAGCAGGCAGCAGGTTCGAAGGCGTACAGTGGCGAGTCCTTTCGTAAACAAACCATTCCGGTCCAGCCGAGTTCCATCGGAAAATGGCGACAGCGCGCATGCGTACTTGCGTCGACCTGTGCCTGGCATCGATGACTGTACAATGTACACGGGCTATTTAGCATCCACAGACTGGACTTCGATCTGCATAATTATTCAATCAGATTTATATTTTCATTATTATCAAAATAAGGGAAAACAGAGCAAAATAGTGAATATAAATAACGAAACATCGGTACAATTTTCAATACTTTTACGCTCCTATTCATTTCCTTGGTAGACAAGAAATTAATAATTCATGTTTTCGATCTTTTCCCAAGATTAAGAACCATGAGCCTGATGTATAAGTTTTGCTGAAATCGGTGGCCACATCTGCACTCTTTTCGTTTCTTTTTAACCTTTTTGCTGACTGTATCGACTCCAGTAAAAAAAGGAAGCAAAACGTCTGGTGATTAATGATTTAATTGCTGCTCCATTTAGAGTGCAAATTAATTTAGCAAAAATGGTATCAACAGGTGGTTAGGTTATGATCGCCACTGACAGAAAAATAGCGACCTCCAGTTCTTAGGCCTATTTCACGGTTCACGGTATCTAAATTTTGCATAAAAGTACGCATTGCAACCTTATTATTAATATCGACAATTCATTTATGTGCTCATTTTTATTCAATTCATACGAAGATGAGCCTTTCTTTCCCAGGGGAAAACAACTTTTAAAAAAGCTCCCGAGTGTACGGTGGTCGTCTCTCCGAGAATTATAGCGCCCTCATCGACATTTCGCCAATTTACATCAAGAGCAGCGATCTTTCGGCAAGCTGGATGACTAGAAATTAAAAGTCGATTTTCTTTTACTCAGAAAGGTACGGGGTCAATTACAAAAACAATGACAGTTGTCAGGGGCGGGGCGTGGGAGCGTGCGCCCCTCCCTTTGTCAGGAAAAACGGGGAGACAAAACTGAATTGGGCAGTCCACGTCGTAAGACGATCGTAAGTTCGTAACTAGCTAGCTTGGTTCGCCCCCAAAATGCATCTTAACCTTTTATTTAATTGGTGCTTTTTATTTCTACCGGCCCCTTTCCCCCTTGAAAATCCTGGATCCCCGTCTGAATGATGAGGATCAGGCAAATGTAATTCAGGTGAATTGATCTAGGAACTCGTTAGAGTTCTATACAGCCAATCTGTTTGTTTTGGTTTTTTTTTTGGGGGGGGTGGAGCCAATTTATTGGGGGACTAGACCCTTCTTACGTGACGTCATCTTGTAACACTCGCTTCAGCTATGTGTTAGGAGTAGAAAAGCATGCCTCCCCACACAGCCTGTTTTGGTGCGTAATAACTGGAAACTGATCCCTATTGTTCCAGCATAATTTTTTTTTCAATTGACAGATTCAAGACACATTTTGTGTTTTTCGGGGGGGGGGGGGCTCTAGAACCGCCTCTGGGGTAGGTACTGCAGTGTTTCACCAAAAAACGGTCATCAATCAATATTGATTGAGCTGTACTTTTACGACACCCGTACAGGTACAGGTCTAGGCGGCTCAGGATCCAGGATCCTTCTAGTTTTAGAAGACTGAATGATGGGGGTGAACTATAGGACTAACTGCGTGATGACTCGGATATTGCAATCAAACCAATGACTAGGATTCTTGTGCAGCAAGGACAATATTTGTCACTCTTCACTTCCTTACCAGCAGGTCAGTTTGACCGAGGCCTTGGGACTTACTAACGCCTAAGATGACTAGGCCTATTACATGTATGGGTAAAATGCCCGGTGTTAAACAGAACCTATATGATAATATTATTGGATCATAGCCACAGACCCATGTCATCTCAGATGAACTATTGTTGGAAAAATTATTTTTCTAAAGAGCATAACAGTCAGCAAAGATCATTAAATAATTTTTATTTCAAATGGAAAATATTTGCTCAACAATAGATGAAAGAACGGAATTTGAAAAGGAGGTTGTATAATCGTGTGGAAAATGGTCATAAGCAAAGTGTTCGGTGGTTCACGATGTTGGCTGAAAGGTAGCGACGTTTTGGCTGCAGACTGCTGGCGTTTATCAAGCTGAAGAAGACACTTGCACGGTCTCAAATGAGGTTCTTATTATAATGGAATTTGTCAAACTATATAAGCCATGCAGACCACTCGGTCGAAGCCCATTTCTATACCTCCATGGTTACAAAATAGTTGCAAGGCAAGTGGTATAAGATTTGGAACTGTCATGGCGGCCCCTTGTAACGCACCCAATGCGCAGTTAAGAAATCGAAAGCTGACATTGCACAACTTCACGGCGGCGGGACAAAATATTCGAACAGGTCGACTTTGGTTCCGAATTCTTCAAGTCGTAGCATCGGTCCGCACGATCTGTCCCAACAAGCAGATCATTTGACATTTCCATTTCATTAATCTAGAACAGTTTAAGTAAAAAGCAATACTGATACGCATACTAATGAAAAAACAATCATCAGAACGACCGTGAACTTGAACAAAATCCCCGATTGACTGAATAACTTGCCTCTTCGTTTGTACATTATACACAACGGTCCCTGCTACATTATTAAGTTAATCTATGATCAAAATTCTTTAAACGTTTATACTTACTTCAGTTCATATACGAAATCGCATTCTCATTTTTGTTCAAGAACGTGGGCTGCGGCGATTGTCCTTCCTTTCCGAAGTTAATGTCACAATACTCCCTAAAAATCCTGAAAAGACAGTTGATCCGTTATTGTCGCATGAGAAGGAAACCTGACGTGTCTAGAAGATGGGGGCAGTTGACAGGTCGTGACGTTGCTTTGTACATGCAGTGCCCCCTGTTGGAACTTCCCGACCCAGGGGGAAACGCTGCATCTGATATAAACTTTTCCCTCGGTGTAGAACGGCAATGCACACGGTGAATCACCCTACGATTTCGTTCGCTTCCCTTTCACCTCTTGGCAGAAGAAACTTGAGTTTACCCCCATTCCCGGACGGTGGCTGCAGAGCCTGGCGTAATTATCATAATAAAATGTGCGGCAGAGACAGGGGGAAAATGACTCAGGTTTGTAGTTACCCTCTTATCTTTGGAATCAAAAGCAACTGTTCACAAGCTTACAAAGTTTGTTGCAGTTGCACCGTAGGTGATTCAGAGTACAAGTTGACCCCTTTGGCTCATGGTAGGACCCTGTCGACATTTGTCATTAAAGATAATCCCATATTTAAGGTAGTCTAACTAAAGCGAAATTAGCGAATTTTAGGTAAATTTTTAAAGTCTGCAAGCTTATAGTCACAGACGAAAAAAAGAAGATTTTTCGTTATGATGCTAAGGGTAACTTCAGCTTGCCCCCATTGCCTTGATGGTCAATCGTCTGAGAAACGACGGAGCAATATAGCAATGTTATCCTGTTCGTAGTTCATGAAGCAGCTGAAATGTTTAACGCGCCAAAAGTTAGTATAGAAAAGAAGTCACCATATTAAGTCACACATGACGACTACACGTTGGCCTGCTTAGATCAGCATATACCGAGAGTACATCTTGAAGGATTTAAGGCACGCATGCGGTACAACCGTTTCCCTAATTTGAACCATGACTTGGATATCTGAGTGTGTTTTGAATGTTCAAAGACAACCAAACAGTCCCACTTTTTCGACATCATGAAAAATCAGGTTTTCTTCATTTATTTACGCGCGAAGCGATTGGTGTTCTACCGTCCAGAAATCATGTTGTTATTATTGTTATCTATGATTTTTTTGCAAATAGGGAAGGCCGCATTAAAAAAAAAAAAAAGAAAGCTGTCACTGGAACAAAATTCAGGAAACCGGTCTAGCCCTGCATCCTGCCTCACGTGTATGAAGGAAACCTGTGGTACAATAGTAAGACACACTTTTCACTACAAGCAAGCAAGAAAACAAATTGAACTTTAAATAAATTATTCTTACCATTATAAATTTGTCATGATAATAATTCTCTGTTTTTCTTTTACAGCAAATTGCTGAGGTTTACAATAATATCAACCATTGCAACATTCCTCGACAGAGAAATGTTAGAAAAAAATTATCATAAGAAAACAACTACCGGTACACAAAAGACGGCAGTTACACATTTCATAACGGAAATTCGTCATGACGTATCAATTACAGATATCCGTGATTGATGCTGTATATTGTACACGATTGTGTCTTGAGTGGGAAGATAACGCCATTAATGTACAAGCTGTGAAATGTTGAAGTTTCATCAATCAATTCCCTTGCCACAATTTATTAAATGACTTGATTGAATTATCTATTTCTCTCTTGTATTTGCGTGTGATGATTTCTTAATGTAATTGCTGTATTCCAATGATGAGATAATTTCATTTTGATAAGAGCTTTAACCGACCTTTCAACGCGTTCACGGGAAACCTCCAGGTCTGTAATAGGACAAAATCTTAGCTTCAATACAAGAAGTAAGTAGGCATAATTTTCTAATAATTCAAGAGTACATATTCCGGATGAAGCCGCGAGAGGGCGCCATGCGCCTCACATAATGGGACATCTCGTCACAGATCAATCTTGTATACCGTAGTTCGTGGCATTTGAATTTTGGGGCGAAAACCTGGATTGATATTACGAAAAAATGATTACTATCAGTCGATTTTGAATTAATAAAGAATATACCGTTAATTCAATTTAGTGTCCATAAGCTAGGCCTACCGAATTGAATTTTTGGGAGCGTGGCAACGTGGGGCAAATTGTATTTAATGAAATCTCAGTGGAAACAAACGTCAAGTGTTTTGTTAACCAAACCGCTCCAGTTCTTCAAATAACAACAAAAAAACGGACTGGTTAATTTAAGTTATTGAAAAGTGAACATAGAATCATTTACTGGAGCGGGTTTTGAACCAGCGACCTCCATATTACAGTACCGGAGCTCTACAAACTGAGCTACCAAGCCCTTGGTGGTGTCCCTAAAAGTCAATTATCTTTGAAAAGTGAACAAAGAAAAATTGACTGGAGCGGGATTCGAAGCGGCGACCTCCTGAATACCTGCAGGCACTCTACCAACGTAGGGCTGGATGGCTCAGTTGGTAGAGCGCCTCACTGTACGGTATTCAGGAGGTCACCGGTTCGAATCCCGCTCCAGTCAATTTTTCTTTGTTCACTTTTCAATGACTTTAAATTCAGTCAGTTTCCCTTGTCATCAGTTATCTTTGTTTATTTGGCAGTCGGAACTGAGCCATGACGTACACCACTCACAAAACCGCTATATTATACCACTCACATACCACTCCATGAGTTCTTGTTAAAAACGTATTTTTGGTCTCCCTCTCATAATCTTTTACTTAGTTCTTTTCATGAGCATTAAGCAAGTCATAACTTTGTGTATTGATCAGAATATCAGAGTGTGACAGTCCATGGTCTATAAAAAACAAAAATGAATCCCAGTTCCCTCGGATGTCAAACGATGAGTTTTAATTGGAATGTAATAATGGAATGGTCAGTCTATTTTAACTCCATTTTTTAGTATTCTGTGGAAGGGTGACCTCAGTCACCTTAAGCCAAGAGTTTGTGGCGATAGATACACAGAAGAAAGTCAAGTTTCCAACGGGAAGGAAAATCCAAAAGAATGTTTCTGAGGAGAGCTCACGTGATTAAGTATTTGGCCTGACAACCCTAAATTCCCCGTGGTTGGATTCGAACCAAAGGGTACTGGAAAGCACCATCGCACACTGTCATGCATGGATAGGAAATGGCTGTGGGATGACATGTCGGAATCAAATGCGAATTTATTATGTTTCATAACATTGCATTTCCCTGCATTGCACAAGAGAATAATAACAGGGGAAAACAGAGACATTTTATCTTTAAATTCGCGGGAACAAACGCAGATGTTCAAATAACGCGTCAATGCAGATCGGAGTGAGTGTATCCAGCTCTACAGTGTTGAAGTTTATCAATACTTGAATGTGTTCATTGACAACTGAATAACTGACATCGAGTCATTAATTAACCACGGTTGATTTTACAGAAACAACAAATTATGACTGCGGCAGAAACCAGACCATAACACTTATAAAATAATAATGGTGAAATCATAGGTCGACCATTTGGTGACTACAGCAATTTCCTTCTGCTGTCGTAAGCCTTGCACGATAGCATCTTGCCCAGAAATGCCAACAAAGTCCACATAAAACAGAATACTGTTTGATATAATGAGCGGTCGCAACCTTCAATAATCCGAGTAATTAGAAGAGCTTTATGTCAACATACGTCAAACTGAGGTGGGTCCAATTTCATTTTATACAGTATTGCAGTTTATTGTATCGTGTTATGATTTTGATAATTTTTCCTTCTTTTTTTCGTGATGGAGAGAATTTTTCAAGCCACATTAACCTAGATATTGATGTAATTACGACTTAATCAATTACCAAATTAGATTCATTCTTTACGCAGGATCCCAGATGATAAAGTGAGTGACATGAATTCACAGAGAGACCGGTCTCTTGAGCTGCTAACGGCCAGGGTACTTGATGAGAGAGATATCAAGGGCGGTATGTTGGCCCTCAAGACCAGACTCAGGGTAAGAGGTTATACCTAGACGGTGCATCCATAATTGGTCATAAAGGTGTATGTTCATTACAATCACCTGGTTTTTGAAGTGACAACCTTTTTGAAAGTTGTGAAGCTCAACAAATTGGCATTTTTTTTTAGAAAACGTGGACGTATATGGTTTGTGTCTGTGTCAGATATACGACTTTGCATTGCAATTGAGTGTTGAATGAGACAATTGAAAACGCTTTCTTTTGACAGAACGGATGGCTACATCAATAAACCAAAAAACAAAAACCGTTTGCATGGACTCCTGGCGATGAGAGCTCACACTGCCTGAAACATTGAGTGACCGGTTCCTCTCAGAGCCACACTCATTCCCCAAAAATTAATGATGTTACCGAAAATGATAAAAAAAAATACCCAGCAACCAAACAATCTGTTTAGCATAGTGCTTGAAGGTTTGCATACAGAGTTACCAGTTCTGTTCAGAATCATAGACCAATATACTCAAATAAGGGAGATAGGCTCTGTGCACTTATTAAATTATATTTGATTTTAACTTATTGTAGGTGTAAGTTTTGTCATGTGACTATGTCCATTATTTGGTGTCCAGGACCATGCTGGTAAAAGTACTAAACCTCGTTTTAACAATACAATCTCTATACCTCGACACGCCCCGCAAACACACTGACTCATTTTACCATTACCTGCAACAAACAACATTACACTCTCCACTATATGCAAGTGGGGAAAGTGGTATTTTTGTACAATAATTGAACCACCTATAAATGAGGTATATTCTTCCTCCTCCTCAGCAACTTGAGATGAAACTGGATGACTGTACCGAGCTGTACCTCCGACGTCGCCGACAGAGAGCTCTTCAACTAGACCAAGCCTGTACGGCCAGAGCGTGTAATAGGATCATAGTGTGCTCCGCTGCCGTCATAGCTGTTTGCAGCCTTGTCCGATGGCTAGGTTTACTACGATACGCTCATTGTGATGGAACAGTTGCATAGCTACAGTAATCTCGTGCAGTTATCACACGTTCAAGTGACCTATCGATCATTTTGACCCTGACTCTAAATATTATGTATATAGATGCTCTAGATGATGATAGACCTATACAATGTCAAGTAGAACTCGAACACTAGGCCTACATGTACATGTAATATGACATAAATTTGACATTATTACCTCAATCCAATTCCTCAGTGAACTTGCATCAATGATCAGGTAAGTTAGATGATGGAGGACGTACTCCATGGTTAGATGTATCACGTCGCAATGTCATTGGGCTTCCTTTGATCCAGTGGAAATGTGCACCTTATTTGCCCCAAAACATGCTCATGACTACATTAATCTTTCTGCACAGTAAACCTGAAATCTCTCTTTAGCTACCTTAGAACTTGAATACCCCTTTTTGAAACGGCACTAAAAAGGGAGTCAAAATTAAGTTTGATTAATCGTGCAAGTGAAAATATTATTTTGTCCAAAAAATAAATAAAATTTACTAATGGCATTTTGTAAAACTCCGATGTTATGTCTTATTTCAGTCTTTTTTATGGTTTATATGTACTACTGAGCAAAGAAATCGTCCTTCTCTATGATTTTACCTTGTAGGATAACAACTGAGATGTAGACTATAAGAAGTGTATCAGCTTGTATCAAATTCTTGAAATGGAGCTCTAACCGTGAGTTTGTTTTGTTTATACAGCAACTGACCCAAGGACCTCTGGTCTAAACATTGAATCTAAAAATATCCATCTCAGTGTTGAGTTACTGCGTTCACGCGTGATATTTAATAGTCTAGGCACGTTCGTCATCAGATCTACGGTGTGTCATAACTGTCACGGAAACAACGAAAGCAACAAATGGCGCCTTTGCTATTGTCGTGGCATTTTTGCTTTTGTTGTGACAGTTGTGGGCCACCGTAGATATCAGTATAGCAGCTGAATTAAAAGACAAGCTCTATTCTGAGTTAGCCACATCGCGCCTCTTGCATTCGTTTATAAGAGCAAAACTTCGCATCAAGTATTTAAGTCGCAGAATAAATCCGAAGCACAGGCCTCTTCCCTCCAAAGGTTTCAAGGCAACCAACAGCTAGGTTTTGAGCAATATTATGCAGCCATGACAGACAAACTCACACCAGGTCATGGAAGTAGAGCTTCTTCGTCACACTCCGTTGGTGAGCCTCGGATCAGAAGATGTCATAGCGGTGTGGACATCGGTGATATCAATAAGGTAGGCTGAGGATAAATGTATTATATCAAATGAATACTCCCTAAAATAGTTCAGCACAATGTACAGTGTGACATCTAGTGAAGTTTGTGTTAGGATTATATGAATTCCATGATGAGTGATTGGCGGGTCTGGGAAGAACGGGCTACTCAACGTTTCGGACAGTTTGCCCTGACTCTCTTTCGGACGATTGCAGGTCGGATTCTGTAAAATGATAATACTGCAACGGACCCCGAATGGTCATAAAAGGATTTTATTTCTGCTGTTGCTGCTGTGACAGAACTGACGCCGAGGCGTAAGGTGTAACAGTTAATGTACCGACAACGGCATAATTCGGCCACTACCTAGGGCGTTTACGAAACGGAGGCTCAGGCTCCAGCTCTGACATCCATATGCTGAAAATGTAGGTTGTGGTTTTTCATTTAAGCTGAAGCTCTGTTATCCTTTTCAACAAAGTGAGCAGAGAATCTACTTCCGAACCGCAGCCAAAAGCCTTTACATGTATTTTGAGTTGCATAATTGATTCACAAAATGGAGCCGGAGCCAAAGACGGAGCCTGAGCCTCCGTTTCATAAACACCCTTAGGTTGACAATCATACACAATGATTGCTAGTTACTAAGTGGATTTTGTATTTTGATTACAGGTGCGTCGTCGCCGTCGCAGATCATCATCTGACATCCAGAGAGAGCTGCTTCGAGAAGAGCGGGAACTACTTAAACAGAAGGGCGCCCTCAAAGAAGACTTAGCACGACTCACGGATAAAGTACGGAAACTCAGAGGTGCGATCCTGGCTCGTCGAAGAAGAGAGAGCGGTGCACGCTGTCAGCGAGTCGAATCGGCACCGGCTGACCGTTCGGCTGGGCAGAGCTCAGACCACTCTCCCGGTGACCACGTGGATGATATGTTGGACATCTCGTTTCATTTTGTTCTCGTGAGCTTGGTAATGATTCTCTGTTTGTGGGGTGCGGTCAATCTCATGAGGTGTGCTACCGTGTTCCTCTTACCAGAGCTGTTCCTAGAGTGTGCCGTCATCTCACCGCAACAGACGGCAGATGGCGTCGGTGAGGGCGCTATCCTCGAATGGCGGTCGCGGACGGCTTTGGCATGGCAACTGCTCTTCGGCGATCAACATCCATGCCTTCCAGTGTATCTCGACTGCTGTGCACAGAGCTGAACTTAGCAGTAGAGTACCACACTTGTCATACATGTAGAAACCCCTTGTATGACTCCTTAGAGTCCTTAGAGTGCAACTTGCACCAAGAAAACACAAAACGTAGTGACAACTTTTGGGAGGTGATGGAGGAGATGGACCTATGTAGTCAAACCAGACGGAGTGTAGTTTTCTGCAGTTGTAGAATCCTCCATGGAGGCTGTGGCTACTCAGTCTATGGGCGGCCATCACCTTGACTACAACACTGTCATAACACGATTCCTGAATTTACAGGTGTATATGTTAGTTAAGGACAGATGATAATGATTGTACACGATTCACATTGGAACATTGTCTATTGTGTAGTGTTTCACTGCACTGATAATTTACTGCACAACACTATTGAATCATTCATCGATAATGATCGGTAGATACGACGCAAGGACGATACGTTAATTGCTTAATAAAGATGTGACATTCTTTGAATACACCGACCTCCTATTTTAGTATGGTTCTGCTTATACTGTATGCGTAGAACTTGCGCTTGCGGCTTACGGAAGCAGTGCGTATAGAAATTCGGCACTAAGCGGAGAATGAGGATCGTAAGCACAGAATCCGGCAGTAAGCAGTTATATCAACTGGCTTTGACTTACTCATACTACGTTTGCTTTGCATAAAAGCCTCAGGGAAGAATACACGGTTGTCTAATCAAGACAATTCTACATGTAAGTATTTACATCATAAAAAGTCTAAAATAAATATAGTACATTTACATTCACATTTTAAAGGAAATCTAAATAAAAATGAGATCACGTAATGATCAAACCAGAAAACATGGAAACACTTGCTTTGATAACGCCATAGAAACTACAAACTTTAAAACGCTAACACGGGACAACAAAATAATGACGATATACGGGATTGGATCAGGGGGACCTCTTGTTCTCTTTCTATCATTGAATACTCTACCATTTGGACTGAAAGTTGAAACTCCATCATCCTATTCAAGCACTATTTGCATATCGTATACTCCATGCAATATACGTAAAAGCATGTCATGCATGGAGATAATCACACACCTCCATCCAGATATGTTAAAAATGATTCCAATATTGCATTATAATTTCCTACATTCCTCGCTTTGCGTTCCTCAAGTTACCTGTAGCACGGTCAAGCAACTTGTAAAGTATCTAACAGAAACGGATCGTCAAATGTCCAGAGTTGAGGGTCAAAGTTCGTACGGCACGCGGACAGTTGTACCTTCAATCCCGCACGCTCCAGACACTTTTTCCGACCCCTGCTCCACAATGTGCTCTTTTCCTGTACAAACGAAACGATGGGAAGCAATTATCATCTTGAATCAAGACTATTGATGTTTGCGTAAATGAAAAGGAGTTGCAGTAAGTTTGTACAAGGGTTTACGAAACGGCGGCTCAGGCTCAGGCTCATACAGGAACAAGCTCTGTCATCCGTATGCTGAAAATATAGGTTGTGGTTTTTCATTGAAGCTGAAACTCTGTTTCCTTTTCAAACCAGAGTCTACTTCCGAACCGCAGCCCAAAGTCTCTATTTAGATGCCAGTTAGAATGGATTCACGAGGGGAGCCGGAGCCTGAGCCTCCGTTTCGTAAACCCATTTATGATAGCCAGGCACTCGGTAGGCCTACCATGAAGCAATGTGCGAATTCAGAATAGAGACTCACGCAATTGGGAACGGATACGACCGGCAGCTCCTGAGTTGTGACGTCATTGCTTGCATTATATCCACAGCTTTATAGATAATACAGACTTTATTTATTTTGGAAGTTTATTCTAGCCAATCACTGCTAGCCATAGCCATACCTGGTTGTGTTCCCAATCTTTGATGACACTTGGACGATCACAAGCTGTGATTATGACGTCATCCCATCGCAAGCCCAGACAAAAGTCATTCACTCGAATATCACCAGCAGTCGTTAGACGAAAGAACTACGTACGGAAGCAGCACGAGGAATGACTCAAGGTTAGTGGGTTTGCGTGTCGTGGAACGGTTTCACATAACAGAGAAAGTCAACAAGCGGAATTTAAAGGTACAGTACAGGATTGGTCACATACCCAAACAGGAATTTTTACAGATTTACGTATACCTTTCAGAGTATGAAAACGGTGTTGGTAGAAACACACGGTTAAAATATGTCCGACTGAAATGCTGTATTTATCCAAAAATTAGCCAAACAAAGACCGAAAACAGTTTTGATCTCGGGGTAAGATTGAAAGCATTGTTTATGTTTTGTAAGAATAATTGAGTTGGTTTTCGCTATTTTCTCGTGGTTCAGATGTCCGATTGAGCTCAAATTTTCACAGGTGTGTTATTTCATGCACATATTGGATCAGACAAAGTGTGAGTGCTGTTCTGTGGCCTTTACCAATCATCTATTATACCTTTAATAGACGAAAAGCGAACATCTGATTTGAGTTTTGGTCGCGAGTGGGTGTATTAAGTGGAAAGGTTTTCGCGCAGCAAGAGCTAGCGTTTAACCATGGATCTATTATTAGCTTCATGATTAAACGCATACTTCAGATGTTATTAAAGTATTCCACAAAATATGTTACAAGTTTATATACTGCTCGCAGAAACCAGGCCAAAATAGTGAAAAACCAAATCAAAAGGGATCAAACCTTCAACAACGGTAACCTTCTCAGTAGAAGTATCTAGTAAATCCGCAAACATTTTAAAACTTTGTTCCAATATAAAATTATGTAATTATAATTTTATAATCTATGGCTGTATCTTCATCATTCACGGAAACTTAGTCAAAATTGCTGATGTTGTTTTCTGTCGTACCAATGTTGGGAAGGCATTGAATTAAACAACAAAACAAAATAAACAAACAAACAAACAAACGAATTGACGAATACCTGATTTCCACCCATTCCATGGCACTTGTACATGGTCAGACCGATCCCTTCGCTAGCAGGTTGTTGGTTTTTTGTATCCAAACAGACTTCTGTGTCAAGTCCACGTATCTAAATATGAAAACCAAAACCAGCAATTAGATCGGCAAGAAATCATTGTAGATTGCCCTTACATTAGGCTGAGCATACTAAACCATGTTGGCACTGTACTGTTTGGAGAGGTCGATTGTAGACCATAATCATTCGATTATTTCGAGGTGGAGGCCTATTAGAAAACGTTTCTTCATGGAAACCAGGAGACAGGTCTTCTCCCGAACATCAAAGTCTTTCAAAGATAAAGGAGACTTCAGGACGAAACATTTGCAAATATTTCACAATTTTCTTCAACGAGAAAGATTTGAGGCTTTGCATGGTGACAATTGGTATGTGGATCGGTTTGCGTATTCGCGGAAACACCATGTAAGAATCGTTCGTACATATCGCACTTCTATTTCGTTCGCACTTCTCGTAAGGTGTCAACGTTTTGACTAGCCTGCTCTAGTCATCATCAGGAGGCGATTGAAATGAGGGATGTGAGGTCCTTTGTTGGGATCCTGTTCCTTCAACGAGGACATGGCTCACGGAAGGGGACATGCGATGGAATTTGGTGGGTTCTTGTATCTTCTTGGATGATGTTACCGTAGTAACCATTCACCTACCTCTCCAGTAACCACCAGTTTTGGTGGAGGAGGGAAATGGTTCATCAGATCATAGCCAACCTCCTTCAGAAACCACGCAAAATCACGACATTTCCGTTCCCGCCGAAAGGTGACCTGTTTACTGACGTCACCCAGGTTGAACAAGGGCGCCCTCAAGTAGGGTCTGCTGGCATACAGGAACTCTTTGTAGTCGTCCAACCAGACTTCAGCTACTCGGGCGTAGTTCTGCATGAAGTGTATAGAACATAGGATCGGTATTCATCATCAACATCGCCAATGGGCTTGCTTTAATGTATGAATCTAGGCGATTAGGCAGCACCCTGTGATAAGGTCTAAAGTCATGTTTAAAGGTAGTATCATACTTTGGAAAGAAACCAAAACAGAAAATGTTCCCAGATTTACGTATAACTTTCAGGGTATGAAGATGGTGGTGGTAGAAACATACCGTGTATTTATCCAGAAACTAGTAAAACAACGACCCAAAAGATCAAAAATAAAAGATAAAAGACTTAAGAAACACTGTGGCTGTTTTTCACTGTTTTCTCAAAATGATGGGCACCGTATGGGACTAAAATTTTCACAGATGACTGTACGGTGTCTGTACGTCTTGGTGTTTTTGCCCATTGAAACTGTATTTCCTTAAAGGGATGGTACAGAATTGGTTAGACAAAAAACACTTCATTATCACGGATTCACATAAAACTTACACAGTACAATGGTAACGATAGGAGAAAACATCCCATGAAATGTTTTTGTTTGAAATGCCATACTCGTTGAGAAATAAATGAAACTATTTTCCGATTGGAATAAATCGCTTCGAAGCGTTTTATTCATTCGTTGAAATGTGTACAGTTCTCTGTACACGGATTTTCACTATTTTCTCGTGACCCAGATGGCTGATTGACCTCAGACTTCTACAGGTTTGTCAGTTAAGGTATATGATGTGCTTTCACTGTTTTGTCGCAGAAACCAGTTCTGTACCATCCCTTTAATGAAAACCGAAGTGCGATATTACCTTTAAGACTTTATACCAATAACATTTTCGTCACCTTCTTGTTTCTTTGTTTGTTTTGGGGGAGGGGGCTCCATTTTGTTGTTTTAATCTGTTTTTGTTTTGATTCTTACCTTATCCCTGTAATTATTGAAAGTATCTCCTGGGAATGTATAAGGTGGTATGCCATTGACTCTGTAGAGATGACCAACACGTGAACACGGTACCCATATTACACTGCCACTGGTGCACATCCAAGTCTGTTTGTAGATTGGGAGAAAGAAAGGAATAATGGATAAGTATATCAGCAGCATCAGCATCAGCAGCAGCATCAGCAGCAGCAGCAGCAGCATCAGCAGCAGCATCAGCATCAGCAGCAGCAGCAGCAGCATCAGCAGCAGCATCAGCATCAGCATCAGCATCAGCAGCAGCAGCAGCATCAGCATCAGCATCAGCAGCAGCAGCAGCAGCAGCATCAGCATCAGCATCAGCAGCAGCATCAGCATCAGCATCAGCAGCAGCAGCAGCAGCATCAGCATCATCAGCAGCAGCAGCATCAGCATCAGCAGCAGCAGCAGCAGCAGCAGCAGCATCAGCATCAGCAGCAGCAGCAGCATCAGCATCAGCAGCAGCAGCAGCAGCAGCAGCATCAGCATCAGCATCAGCAGCAGCATCAGCATCAGCATCAGCATCAGCAGCACCATCAGCATCAGCATCAGCATCAGCAGCAGCAGCAGCAGCAGCAGCAGCAGCAGCAGCAGCAGCAGCAGCAGCAACAACAATGTTCGACCTCAAGCAGAGGTCCGCTTTAAATGTATATGTTTTTCTATGCCGTGGGAAACGGCAGCGTAGCATGGTGTGGCAAGAATCATTGGTCATTGCAACCAGCACTGTAATATCTATGTATTATATTGGCTCAAACGATTCTATCAATACAGTCTGAAGTTGGCGATTTTTCTTTCAGACAAAGGAACTGACCTCTCACGCGAGTGGACCCTGGTTGAGATCTAGGGTAATTCTATTATGTAGGGCAAATAATTGGCGACGCCACTGGTACTGTAATAGCAGGTTGTGCAAGGACTTTGCTTTCATTGTTTAGGGGGAAAATGCCTCAGATATATAACCTCTTGACATTCAAGAACGGTTGCACGAGATTTATAGATAAATAAGCTGGCTAAGATTGTATTGAAACAATTATACTCTTTTCATATCAAAACTAAGAAGGGACAGAGTGTTTGGACTGGCAGTGCTGGCGTCGGATCGAGAGGTATGCACTCTGAATACTAAACGGTGTGAGTCTCTGTCCGACGGACATTAGCGAAATGGGTCTATACCCCTGAAGTACAAAAACGGACTTTGTAATTGTATGAGATAATGGAGGAAAGTCTCGTACTCCGTCCTTTATAATTTGTTTTTCGCCAGGCAGATTGTCGCCCCCGCACCAACCCGAGCTAAGCTAGCCCCCCGTACCGTCACGGTCCAAGGACATAGTGATTCTATCATGAATGGTAGAGTGGAAGCCCCCCCCCCCCCCCCCTTGCGGCATGACTTCGGGTGGAATGTCCATATGATTATTTTAGGTACTATCATACTTTGGGAGCATACTGAAACAGAAATCCTTACAGATTTACCTATAACTTTCAGGGTAGAAACATGGTGATGGTACAAACATACCGTTAAAATATTCCTGCCTAAAATGATGTATTTATCAAGAAAAGAGTGAAACCAGTGACCAACATTATTTTTGATCTTTTAAAGATCAAACATAGAAGAGAAAAAGTATGATATTATATTATACTTTGGTTTTTGTCAAAGAACTGCAGATTCATGGGCACAAATATCAAGGAAGATACAGTAACAGTATAATCGGTGAAATTTTCAGTCCCATACGGTGCCCACTTTTTGGAGAAAACAGTAATATGTAACCGTTGTTTATGATATTTGGATCAAAATTGTTTTTTGGCATTGGTTTGACTCCTTTCTGGATAAGTACTAAATTTCAGGCAGAAAACTTTGAATTGAATAGGTAAATATGTGAAGATTTCTGTTTCGTTATGCTACCAAAGTATGATACTTCCTTTAATGTTTGGGTCGTGTTTGCGTTTTCTTGCGTTGACAAGGAAACTATGAATGGTAGATATAATAATATTCTGTAGCATTGTGGGAGTAGCAGGAATATATTATCCTCTAACCTTGAATGACAGTTCATAGCTTTCTCCTCCGTACATTCTGAGTCCAGGATCATAGCCACCGAGTTCGAAGAAGAAAGACTTGAAGATTGCAAAGACCGTCCCCGAAAATACTGGCGACCTAGGTGCAAGAAGTATTGTGTACAGAATCAGTGCAATGATAATAACATAATGATAGTAATTTGGGAGGCTGATCATCCTTACTCACAGCTGGAGTGCTGAATTCAAAATGATGCGCCTAAAATATGATCGAGTTGCCGGCAAGTTCATGGGCGCCCTTGGATGCCAACCACATCAACCCATGACCACAGAGCACAGCCACGTCACCCTGAGATCAAAAGTGTTTGATTTTTGTGGAGGGAGGAAAACCTGAGAACCCAGAGAAAAACCCTCGATAGGAGAGAACCAACGCACAACTCATTATGACCCAAGCCGGGATCAAACCCGGGCCACATTGGTGAGAGGCGAGTGCCAACGCCGCCTGTAAGCCCTCCAAAAGTGTCAAGTTTATTTTGACCTTCCTCCGGGGTAGATTACTGTCTATTGGCAGCCATTCTGCCTGTGTATTTATATTAAACACAGAAAGGCTCCGCGTTCGAGTAAAATACTCGAATGATTAATGATAATTCTTTATAATTTATGACGCAAATCGTTCAAATACCCTACTCATCAACAGGAATAATCTTTTTTAAATATTATTTGCTATAATATCAAGTAGCAACGTAAATACTATTATGTGTACCCCGAAGTGGCCCCCGTAGAACGCATCGTAGAGTCCTCTCTACGACCGCCAAATTTGATCACATTTCACCTGTTTTACAGAAACTTCATTGGCTACCAGTACGTGAGAGAATTCAATTCAAAATATTACTTTTAGCGTGGAAAATAGTCAACGGTTTAGCTCCAAGTTATCTCCATGAACTTATTACACCATATATTCCTCAACGTAGTCTCCGATCATCTAATAAGTGTCTTCTTGTGACTCCTAGGACACACACTACTTATGGGAATAGGGCATTTTCATCAGCAGTACCAGCTCTCTGGAATACTCTACCGATAGGCATTCGCACATCTCCATCCTTAGACAATTTCAAATTGCAACTTAAGACCCATTTGTTTCAATCACACTTTAATCAGGTACTCCCATGATCCTTATTTTTGTATAAATAATTATTTGTATCAATCGTTTGTATCTTTTCTTTGTATCAATTATTTGTTCTCTCCAGCGCCTCGGAATAGTTTTCTAGATAGATGGCACTATATAAATGCTTATTATTATTATTATTAACTTATTAAAATTGGCCTTTTTTGTCATGCATGCATGGCTAGGCCTATGCTAACCGCCCGTTTTTTACGAGTGGATAGTTTGGTTCCGCTCGGTGGTCTTTGCGTTTTTATACCTGTAAGGTTGAGTTTTATATCGCCGATCTTTCCTCTCCCTCTCAGGCAGGCCTTGGACTCGCTTGTAGTTCAGTTTCCAATCAAACAACCCCCGAGCCATCCTGCCGTCACCTTGTGGGTATAACCGGAAGTCCATATTATCGATTACATCGATTATAGGTACAGCAATCGAAGATCTGCGACAAGAAGAGAAAACAAAGATATTTATTTAAGTCAGCAAACAGCATACATCTCTGGGGCCAATTTTATAAAACTCATAAGCACAAAAATTTGCTTAGCACAAAAATGTCTTGCCCAATAAAACAAACCACCATTGAAAATTTCATTTGATATTCATGAACAATCATAAAGTGATACACAACACGTGAAAATTTGGTTGTTAACCCTGTTTTTATTAAGATAGAAATGCCATGCTAAGCGAATTTTTGTGCTTAACAGTTTTATGAGATTGGCCCAGGTGTGCTGTATAGAGTCGAGTGATAGCTGACTTTATAGTAGGCCTATCCACAACAATGTACTGGTGTATGACAAAGACAGTCATTTAGGTGTGATGCATTTCTACGTTAGAAATGAAGTTAGATTTGAGGCTTTGCATGGTGACAATATTGATATGTGAGATCAGGGTCTCCTGATGATGACTAAAGCGGGCTAGTCGAAACGTTGATACCTTACGAGAAGTGCGAACGATGTAGAAGTGCGAAAGTGCGAACGATTTTTACAAAACTAAACACGGGACATGTGTAATGGCTAGTGTGAATTTGGATCATGCATCTTTCTCCCCTCAACAAGAAGAAACTGACCGGTTAGTTGCCAGGACGGACAGTAGTGGGGGCAACCAGTTCACTCCAACCTCGCAGTGAGCATCTACCGAGACGATGACAGGAGCTGATGCACGTGTGAAGCCATAGGACCGGGCACCGATCACTCCCTCACGGCGACGAGTCCGTAGTAGCTTGACAATGCCTCGGAGTTTGGGAGTCTTGATGTAGTCACCGAGCTGGCGGGCGAGATGATCTGAGATGAATTCACAGGAGAGATAGTGAGACAGGGTGTCCGTCGTCGTTAAGACGTGCGGCCCAGGAAGGGTGTGGGAGGAACAGGGGTCGATTTCACGAAGCCCTACGATCGATCGTAACTCGAGTTATCCCATCATTAGGGGGGCCTCTCCCACGTAGGGCTAATTCAAGATAAGTCCTACGAAGAGTTTGGTGAAATCGGCCCCTGGTGTCTTATATTACTTTTGTGAGATGGTTGAGATGGTTTCAAGAATGTTCATGTAGCCCAATGACCAGGGGATAATAATCTGCACATATCAAATACTGTGCGCATTAAGTTATACATGTATATGCTGTCATTATAGGTTACTGGTTTCGGGTTTATTTTCATATATAATCAACTTTTACAAGCTAGGTAAATTATGACGAACTTGAAACAATAGTATATAAGTACAAGAAGCCGGAGCTTGTACTTGGTCTGCCCCCTATGTATTCAAAACACAGGTAAGAAATCAACATGCAGATTCAAGTTTATACATTTAGCCCTATATAGGTCTAACTTAACCGATAGGTGAACTTGATATTGTAGTATTTGCAATGGAGGATATTCGCCGTGTGAACATCTTCTTTTGGGGCAGGGATCGAGTAGGTGACGTGTTTGTGAGAATAAACCGGTTTGTTTTCACCGAGTCTGAGTCTAGTGGATGCTGCCCAAGCGACCTACGTTTTGTGCTGAAGTCATCAACCAATAAGATCTCCTTGAGTAGGTATGGTGGACTCCTGTTAATGATGCTATGGACTGTGCGCATGAGGGTTGACCAGCCCTCATTGTGAAACACGATGATCACACTAACTTCTGGTAAGCCTTCTGGGTAATGCCAATGCTTGCACCTGGAATCGAAGGAGACAAGCAATTAGAAATCGACCCGTGGTCTCTTGGTTAACAATGACGAGTAACGTGGACGTTCTGTACACTTTCATTTTCAAAATACGGATGAGAAACTTGTTTCACATGTCCAATTCTTCCAAGAAATACAAGAAGACTAAGTTAGTGTGTTACTCCTAGTCCTTAATACCACTACCTCTATCAATCCACCGTCACTATTTGACTCTTATAACGTTAACTCTGTCACCGTCACTGCATCAGGCGCGGTTCTACGGGGGGACAAAATTTTGTCTAGCCCCCCCAAAAAAATGCAAGTGAATTTTTTTTTTTTTTAAATACTGCATTTGTTCAGTTATTAAGCGCCAATTACATAAAAACGCGTTGTGTGGGCTATAATGTGCATGTTTTTCGACCCCTAATAAGACATAGCTGAAGCGAGTGTTAGCCCCCCAAAAATGTTGACTCTAGAACCGCGCCTGCACTGCATGTGACGCATGATTTATAACCCCACTCCTCGGCACTCTCTCCCCCTCTCTCGATTAAGACCTGGGGCCAATTTCATAGAGCTGCTTAAGCACCAAGATTTGCTTAAGCACCTTGGTAAATAAAATCAGTATGCCAGCCAAACCTCCTCCTGAATGTTACGCTCAGCAAACAATGGCCGAATACAAGTCAAAACATCACATGAACATTTGGTTGGCAATCCTGTTTGATCATGAAAGACTTTTCATGCTTTAGCAAATGTTGTGCTTAAGCATCTGTATGAAATTGGCCCTAGGAGATTGTCACATCTCACTTGAGTACAAACTTACTGAGGGTCCCTAAGATCGGCCAAGGATCGATCCAGCGAGATCTTGTCACTGCCGTACATGTTCAGCGAGTATTCCCGGATACTGTTGTCCACCGCGGCCTTCTCCCAATCTTCCAGGGTAATGGACATGCCATTCTCCCCTATGCCGTGGCGACTAGGCTCTCTCGGTGGCTCGAAGTTACCCGTCACGTCCTTGTAGACTGCTCCGAAGAAGCTCGGTGGAAGGTTAGCGGAGTCGGCTCTAGATTTAAACGCTTGCCGCAGAAAACCAAATTTTGTGCCGCTCTGGGGTAATTGAGACCGAAGACAAGGTTTCGTATAAAGTGAAACAAATGATATAATGTAGAATACAAAAGAGATTGGAAACCCTTAAAACAAAAATAAGCTAGGCCTACTTCTCCGTTATCGACGTCAACAATCTTAAAACCATTCTAAATCATTTCGTTCGAGAAATTGCTTTTTATTTCACCCCGTGCAGGCGTAGGCAGTACGTTTTAAAAAATGTATCTTGCACTGGAATCTTTGCGACTTTGGTCTGATGGGGCCATTACCATATTCAGTTCCAATGATATTGCCATTGTGCCACAAATCTTCGTGAAGATGACGCTTATTCCTTTGGCCAAAGACTAACAGTGCATTTAAGGCAATTAAAGGTAATATATCATAGTTTGGTTTTTGTCAAAGAAATACAGATTCATGGGCAAAAAATATCAAGGAAAATACAGTAACAGTCATTCAGTTTCACTGTTATTTTTTATCTTTAAAAGATCAAAATTGTTTTTGGTAATTGGTTTTACTCTTTTCAGGATAAATACATAATTTCAGGCAGAAACAGCGGTATGTTTCTACAATCATCATCTTTATACCCTGTAAGTTATAGGTAAATTTGAAGATTTCTATTTCGGTATGTTACCGAAGTATGATAGTACTTTAGGCTCCTGTCATACAACCACATTAGAATGAACGTCTTGAGCACTTACCGCTGATCTCAGCCCTCTGCTACCTTTCTCTCCGTCGGCTTTGGACATCTTCCCGTGCAACAGATAAAGTCCACATGCAAAGAGCACGGCCATAAGTAGAAACGTCTTCCTCCATAGGCGACGGAACGTACAGCGAGATTTCACGAGACGAACTGTTCTCCAGGCGGTCTCCGTACGACCGTCCATATCGCGTTTCCTTCCCATTGTTTGTACGGTAATTCCACTGTTAATGTCCGAAGCTACTCGGCTAACTCCATCGTGTTGTTGTCTGGAGAACTACTGCTTTGGGGGGATAATCAATACACATATACAGTCCTCGAGAAATGCGATGGAAGACTAAGATTATCTGACTCTATTTTCATCCAGCCATACTATCGCTTGCTTTATGATATCTAGGCCAAGCCAACTCCTTCTGGCAATACACCAGCATGAGTACAAGACGAGGGTGACTGAGACTCTAGTCGGTTTGAAGGTCGTTGATGTTATCATGTCCCGATAACAAATTGTACCTGACCCATCTGACCCGAAGGGGAGGAATATGATATTCTCAAATTTGATACCAACTGGGAAACGCACTGCACATTCTCCTCCAAGTCTTGCCTTTATAAATGCCACAGAGCATTCTGAGATTTGATTTACAGAATAACAAGAAATCGATCGCCTAAGTAAGTGTGCACACGCCATACAAGATGACGCAATTGTATTTGTGCAAGCTCCTTCATATTGTGAAGTTCCATTGCTCCATGGTTACACTATGCACATTGCACATGCAGTGTTCACCTTTAGTATGAAAGCAAGCATGGTACAACGGATGGACTTATTCAGAACACACCACACTATGGGAAGGGAAGATATAGGCATTGGTCATGTAGGTTGAAAGATCAAGTTGTTAGATGCAAAATCATAAATCTAACCAGTGAAATATAGCAATGCACTTTACACAGCATCTGATTTTTATTTATATGCGTTCAGTAACTTGAGTGGGTGGGGTATATATACCAAGAACGCCCCGAGAAACAATTTTTGGGTCACTCGGATAAAAATTTACGGCTGAAAACTTCAAACTATAATCCACTCCAGTGGGTCATTGAAGTCTCCCTGACCACATTAGTACTGATATTCCCCTAATAAGGAGTTCAGGGCCCCATTTTGCAAAGCACTAGTGTGAGATCAATCCTAATAAATTGCTAAGTGTGTGATGTTACAATACAAATCACTATGGTGATACATGGTAACTTGTCTTAAGATCAATCTTAGGCAAGTTAGGGTTTGTTTAACGCAAAGGATCCCATATTTAGGGATCCACGTCCTATGCAGGGTACGCTAAAATGGGATCCGGATCAGTAGAATCCCTGATCCTGTACATTAAACAAACAGGCCCTTAGTGTTTGGTGAATCTCTTCTATAGCTCCATGGTGAAATCCAGCCAAGGAACCGATTTCGCAAAGCACTAAGTTTGAATTAATCTTTAATTAAACTGCTAAGCAAAGTGTGATGTCATAATACAAATCACCATGGTGATCCTTACAACTGATCTTAAGATTAATCTTAGTGTCACTTTTAGCATACTGTTACCTGATTGGCCACGAGTCTAGTACGTCACATAGTCATTATGCAAGCTTGCCAACACGTTCATAAAGTTCTAATATTTCATAACCGAAAAAGATAATCACTGGTATAATCAATGGATGTGGCAAATACTCGTATTGAAATGTTCTATTTACTAGTATTGTTCGGTATAAATTATTGTTAATAATTTAAATGTTAATTAAGCGATGTTTCGCTGCTTAAGCACAAAATTTGCTTAAGCATGACAAGTCTTCCTTGATCAAACCATGGAGGAAGGAAAACAAACAGGATTTACAAACCCAATTTTCATGTGATGTTTACTGCTTTTACAAGTTAACTACTTGTATTTGGCCATTGTTTGCTGAGCATAGCATTACAAGGAGGTGTGGCTGGCATTACTGATTTTATTTAACAAGGTTGCTGGTACTTAAACAAATTTTGGTGCTTAGGTAGCTCTATGAAATTGGCCCCAAATTATCATAATTTGTTTACACTCCGTTTGTACTGTTTCCTGGGGCAATTGATATTGTGTAATGAATTATGACAATTTAACCAGGTTCAGTACTTCAAGCTGTTGCGGAGACTTGAGAACTGTTGGCTTTAAAATGTGGCCCTAATTCGATTTGAACGTGGAGGGTTGCTTCGAGAAAACCGGCAGCAAGTGGCTAGTGGGTTTGGGAAATTGACATTTCGGGGGATGTTTTTCCTTCGGGCAATTAGCAAAAAGTCTCATTGGTTAACACACAAAATATTATAAAATAGAAAAAAACTAGTAGCACTTAATTGAATAACTAGAGTTTAAAATGTGCATAAGCTTTCGTAGCAACAACTTCTTCATCAGAAAATATTGAAAGGAATTAGGTACTAGATGAGGGTTTAAACATTTTGTAGTAGGCCTGCAGTACCTAACAATGACACACTCCTGGATGACGGTTTTTTAACTGTGAAGTTGAGAGGTTTCACGGTGGGTCAATGGCAATTCATTTAGTGCGGTTTATACCCATAGATTTGTACCAATAAGGCACTCCCAGTATAAGCCTTCACCGGTTCACCCAGGGTCTACCTCTTGTGGCCATTATCATAGTCCAAACGTGTAGTCAAGGAGCATGAACCATGAACCAATTTGAGTTCTCAACTCCGACCACATCTAAGGTTTGACTTAAGAAATTGATGGAATAGACATCAGGGAACAATTCTAGGTACTATGTGACCTCAAATTGTGGTAGCACTTGTGTGTAATATCCCAACAATTATTGTAAGTGAAGCGAAATCAGCCTTGCTGGGTTTTCGGGTCGTCGGACAATAGAGCTAGGAAGAGAAGGAGTTTTAATAACTGCAACCTATCACTAATCCAATCACTAATCGCCCAATTAAGCCCCATTGGAAAAGCACTGCGGCCGGCCACGTGCCTGTTACATAACATAACCGCAGTCGATCCTTTGAACGGGATGATCGCCGCCGGAATTCCCTGGTAACCCAAAAAATGGTTCATAACTGAAGTTGCAAATTGGAGTAACAAAACAAACGAACCAGATATAAATGGCAAGCGCAGTTGATACTGAAAGCCCCTGCATGCTTACATGGCAAACCGAAAGATGCGCAAGAAAATTCTGTTTCGATCGGTGCGTCGCTCGTCGAAATCGGGCATTTAACGGCAATTTGTCGTCTTTTCTTGACATTTATCGAAAACCAATTATGCTTAAAAAGAGTAATTTCATATTTCGTTATGCGGCTTGACCCGATATTTTTCACGTTGAGGAGTCATCCTAAATTGTAGATAAATGTCCTGACAGAAAATATGGTACATGTGTGTATATGACAAATGCCTATTAGCCAGCTATGACCAGTTTTTCATTTTGGTCATGTTGAGTCCACTACGTTTGTATATTCCACGCGCAAGGAAATTAGACCTTTCCACAGTGCCAGGACGAAGTTGATCAAGTCAGCTCCCAGCCAGACTGCCGCAATGATAAATTTGCATAACTACTATTTTACACAAAGCCTGTGGTTGCAAATTGCATGAATGCGGCGGCGATCATTGCACAATAAGTGCCTTGGTTCTCACTCCTTCTCTTCCTAGCTCTATGGTAAAGGCCGCCGAACAAAAGCGGTGTCCATCAAAAGGCCGCCGCACACGAGAGCTATCTGCTGAGCAAAAAAATCTCTCGAGGCCGTTAGCTCAGCACTTACCTCACGTGTGCGGCGGCCTTTTGATGGACACCGCTTTTGTTCAGAAACAAAGATGTGAACATACACAATAAGCTTCTCTGGAGAGTAAACCCAAACCGAGGCCAAATCGGAACGACCTGTATCAGCTCAGTAGCAAGTCAACACGGTCCCTGGTTCACTGAATGGACTCACTTGGCGTACGCACTTGGCGCTCGATCGTACCATGTGCGGCAAGCTTATTTGGGGTGCATTCGTGTAGCTCCCCTGGGTCGACACCAGTCATCCTCGTCCCCATTCTCTTGCTTGTTTTGTGCAGTATAGCACGACCATTCCCACTAAGGGCTGACCCGTGTTAGCTAAACGAATGCACCCATTCTCAGAGTCAGACGGATTGGCGAAATGCGAACAATTGCGAAAAACCGTACTTACGATTTAGAACCACGTTCGTTTATAATCCAAACAAGACGAAACGTTCAAAGGCCGGGTTGATTTGTCTATTTCGGGGGTTAAAATGTATAAATTAATGTCTTCTTTGAAAAATTGTTTGACACAAGTTCTCATTGCACAAGGCTTGTTTGCCAACAATATTTTAACATGAAAATGGATTCAAATGCATTTCACACTTACACAACAATGGATGGCAAGCAACATGCTGATGCTAAACAGTGACCACTGAACTGAATTGTTTGTTGTAGCTTGTCTACTGTGGTCTATATAACACGTTGTTTTACCTATTTCTGGATAAATACACCATTTTAGGCGGACAATTTGTAACGGTATATGTTTCTACCACCACCATCTTCATACCCTGTAAGTTATACGTAAATCTGTGAACATTTCTGTTTTGGTTTCTTATACCAAAGTATGATACTACCTTTAAAATGCATGTTGGTTCACAATGGCATTTTTGCCTATTTTCATAAAGTCACTCAACCGAATAGTGCACAGCCAAAGCATGACTCAAATATATAAGAACTGCTTTGTACTTATACAGGGCCAGATGGTCTGTGAGGCAGTTCATGGTGTAGGACTACTGTATACCTTACCACGCCTTTCGTACATTCATTGTAAAAGTAGGAACAAGTTCCAGCATAGAACAAGATGTATCGCATCGTGAAGTTTGCGTCTGTCGAAAAGCTCGTTTTCTCTCGTATAAGCGGGTCTTCAGGCTTGTGCATTCCCCGCCGAGCTACTGTAGTGCCTTGCCGTAGCATTGCAAGTAGTTTAACACGTTTCAGTGATGGAGGAAAAGCCGAGTTAGGAACAGACCCTGATTTAGCCCGGGGAAGCAACGAAGCCCGTCCAGATGTCGCACCGGTCAGCCAACTCAACCAGTTTGGGTTTCCTCGAGTTCCATACAGGTAAGAAAGCTGACAGAGTGTCATGGTATAGACCTCTCCTCAGTCTGGGTATACCATAGGCCTACTAACTCGGTTCGAAGCTTGTTAATGAGCGTGGAAAGATTTCCCAAAGGGCCAATGTAAATGATTGACGGTGTCGTTTCGGTTGGTCAATTCGTTGGCGTTTTTACGATCCTGCAAAATAAGTTGTTGTTGTTGTTGTTGTTTCAAAATGGACGTTCACCAAAATTGCGCGTAACGATGTGCCAGTTTTCAAACGGTAAATGTATTGGTCCTAAATTTGGGGGTAGAAGTTTGATAAACGGGTTGTCCATGGGTTTGTTTTAAATATCATACTTCAAAGTTTGTTAAATTCTTATTCAAATTATGATAATTAAATGAAAAATAAGTTTGTCACTTCGTAAAATCATTTTCGTCAAGAATCATGTACTTTTTTATTTTACGAACTGACAAACTTAAAGGTGCAGGCTCGTCGATGCTCGACGGACAAAATTCGTGCCACGAAAAGTCACCTTTGCCCTTGCGGTTGCCAGCTCTTACAATCCCGGAGGGCGAGCGCCAGCCGGTCTAATAATAGCCCTGTACGTGCGTATACACTATGCGTGCGTGCCAGTATGCATTGTATTATTGTAGACGATTGATATTGCAGGACGACGCGATGGTTATGAAGTGGAGACATCCATGCCTGTACACCCACATTGTACATAATGTACATGTACGTAAACTACGTATAGGCCGTTGTGGTATCTGCCCTCGAATTGTGTGCGCACGGTTGTGGGATATTTCAGGGAGCAAGAAAAAATCACTCCGTTTGATAGATCTTAAAACAATTAATTAAATTTTCCATGCTGGCACGTCAACATCCCCGCAGTTTTTGTGAAAAAAAAAATCGATTCAAATTTACCGATTGAAATCAGACCTAAAAGTAACCAACCACCCAGTCGGTACAGCCATGGAGGGTACAGCCACCGCCAAAGAGCAGCAGCAACATATGCCACATTGACGAATTGCAGGAACAATATCCCAAAGTATTCATTATAACCCGACTTGTATGAAAAAAAATACAGCATTGTCTAATTCCTTGCAGGCCTTTATTTTATTTGATATAGGGACTAATTTACAAAGTTTACCAAATTTATAAGATGAATTTCACTTGCATTATACGAGCCCCCACGTTGATATTTAGGCCTACGTCGTTATGGTCATTTTTGTAGAAAGTGAGGTTTATAATAATAGTATAATTAGAAGATAAATACAAGCTGATACACTAGATACAGAGACTTGAAACTAAAAGTCACTTCTCATAAAATGAACTGGTTTTTTTTACTGATAGCATTGAATATACAGTTCATGTACTGTAGTTGTATACATGTACACGTACATGCACAGCACGCACTGTACATGTACATAATACACAAAAACGAATGTCGCCTGGCGACTGTGGCGCTCTACGCGCACAGAGATTGGCCGAGCGCTGTGCGTATCTAGGTAAACAGTAAACAGTATCTAGGTAAACAGTACGCGTAATGGTCAAATTAGAGAGATGTATTTGAATGACGCGGGCCCTGTCATGTCCGCGAACTTGACGAAGTGATTCACTATGCACACAATGTTTTGTTTACAAAGTATTCTTCAGCGGATTGATAGAAAGACGAGTCAAAGCTTGTTTCACTATTACAATCATGTATACATGTACAGTATATGGTACCAATTCACGTACACCTCACATAACCAGTTCAGCATGAATACGCACCGTGACAAACGTCAGATTTTGAGAGATTTTCCTTAGGCCTAAATTTCGTAAAATAAGATAGAAACAAACCTCAAAGACGTTCTAGAAAACCTCATTTTTTCCCAATTTCCTTAAATTTCTTTAACATAATTGGCAACACAGTAAATCGATCTTTGATACTTTTACTATCCAAAAATACAAAAAAAGCAAAAATCGATGTTGGAGTAATTTTTGCCGATTCGGCAACTTCAGACGCCGATTACGCGATATCGACAAATGGGGGAATTCATTTCGCTCCATTCACGGTGTCACTTGTCATTCAAAACCCTGTGCATTCCATAAACCCCAGTAAAGTTCAAGACTTTGAGTTTTTGTGGAAAAACATCAGCATTAGTAAAATAATAGTAATTTATGTCAAACTCGCACATGTAACAGATTCCCCTAGCATATGGGGTTGGGTTAGGCTCTGCCTACAGATCCGTACATGTATTTTTATACACTCCGAGTGCATGTACGCACTGCTACACGTGTGTCACGTTAACAGGGGGTGTAATGAGCCTTCCTAGAACAGCATAACAACATCGATAAAGCTACAGAGGGCGCTATTGTAAAAGTTGCTCTATTTTTCGACGAGCCTGCGCCTTTAATTAAGGATGTTAGAAACTTTCACATTGTTACGCGCATTTTTGGTGGACGTCCGTGTTGAAAAAGGGGGCTCTTATTTTGAGAAATCGTAAAAACGGCGACGAATTATTAGGAAGACCACAACCTTTTTGAAAAATGGTTATGAATTCTTATAATGCCACCAATGTACGCTGAAGGCGTTTGCTCTGTTATGAAATGTGGTATAATTTATCCAGAAAAGAGTCAAACCAATGGCCAAAATTAATTTTTGATATTTTAAAGATCAAAACTAAAGGAGAAAAGGTTTTTGAAATGCTGTGGGCGTTTTTCACTGTTTTCTCAAAAAGTGGGCATCTCATGGGACTGAAATGTTCATAGATAACTCAGTTACTGCATGTATCTTCCTTGATATTTTTTGCTCCTTGACCAAAACCAAAGTATGGTATTACCTTTGAATAAATCCGAACATTTACCTAAAGGTCTTTTCATTAACAGGGGCAGCTTCGATCGTGAAAAATGTGACGCTAGACGGCGCTGGGTGGAGGAGTACACGGGAAAGGATCTGAAATCATTATCTGGATGGTGGGGGTCAGAGGTCGGCTTGGATCCCAAAATACTGAAGGGAAATATTGAGGATCCCATAGGTCTTGTACGTATCCCACTCGCTGTAGCAGGACCATTGCTGATTCATGGAAAGTATGCTGAAGGTATGATTAATAATTAAATAATAATAATTTATTGAAAAGTGAACAAAAATTTACTGGAGCGGGATTCGAACCGGCGACCTCCTGAATACCGTACAGGCGCTCTATCAACTGAGCCATCCAGCCCTATGTTGGTGGTGACCCCAATAGTCAATCTTTGTTCGTTTGGCAGTCAGAAGCCACTGAACCACGCACACACCGTCACACCCCAGGGATCGTTTCAATGATACACGCAACAATGCTGCAACCTGGGAACGGTACATGGGGGATCACTCAAAGAGGATACGGCTTTTTAATTAATATATATTTGTGAAATAACCACAAGGGAAACTGACTGACTGTAATAATAATTTAGGCATTTATATAGCGTTCTTACACACAAGACGGGTATCACGACGCGCGCTTTACACTATTATTATCCCTGGTCATCAGGCCCAATTATTTTCCTGAAACAATCTTAGCTCCCTGGTGAGTATACAGCCCGCAGCTGCCTGCAAAGCCCGCACGGGCTAATCAAACCACAAAGCCATCTCTACCTCACCAGTAGGCCCAGTACCCATTTACACTTGGGTGAAGAGGAGCAATATGTGATAAAGCGTCTTGCCCACGGATGCAAGCACCATTAACCCATGGCTGGATTCGAACCCACAATCTGTACATTGACCACAAGATCTTGAGTACGACACTCGCTAGACCACAAGGCCACAGCACTCCACAATATTAATAACTGTATATAGAATGTATTATTAACAGCCTGCAAAATTTGTCTAGCGATCGCCTAATGTATAATCGTAATAAAGTAGTGGCATGGAATTGGATACAAAATGGGTGATATAGGTATCAGCTAGCTAGTGCACTGATAGTCTAATATTCATTTTGGAGACAATACTTTACGCTTAGACGGTACTCTTAATTCACATTCAAATTCAAATACATTTTTATTTTGCTTGGAGTTAGGGGGACTGACGCCTTTCAATCAGAATTTTTTTCAAAGGCTAAATGACAAGAGGACGAGAAACACGCAAGTCACGATACACATAAATGGATCTGAAGGTCGGGACAAAACAGGAGTGTGTGTGTGTCCTTGTCATTTTAGCCTTCGAGAAAGATCCTGCGATCGAAACGCATCAGGCGCTCCTAACACAGCATTTTATAAGTTTCATCAGGTCATTATTTTGGCTGATGAGCAGTTTGCTGCAGTTTGTTACTTGTACATTTTGTTCCCTGAATGTACCTCCAGTGTTATTTTGCTCTGTCAAGGGTTGTACGTTGTTCCCATGGCAACGACAGAAGGTGCTTTGGTAGCCTCTACAACTCGTGGTGCGACTGCAATCAATGCATCAGGCGGAGCAACGGTGAATGCATATAGGCAACGGATGATTCGAACACCCATGTTCTACTGTGACTCACCTGAGCAGGCCAATAGACTCGGCCAGTGGATCAAGAACAACCTGACATTCTGCCAGGATGTTGTCAAGGCTGTTTCGCAGCGAGGACGGTTAACTGACATCGACTTCTTCACTGATGCCGAGGTAAACATTGAGACATCTTTCAAAGTTTTCATTTTGGAAACAAAATGCTGAGAAAGTGACAGGTTGATTTATATGATGTTAATGTTGGTGTCATCCGACTGTCTTTCTTTAGCATAGCAGAAGTTCAACGATGAGACATTAAAAACTCTTCATTCAGCTCACCCAACTAAGAACCCGAATTCAACCCAGCGACGTCCGAGCCGAACGGCGCCCGAGCCAACCGCTAAAATTGGACCCCTTATATATTTAAACTTCTGATGCGAATGAGAAATAATCAGACAATTTGAAATCTGTATCTTTCTTTGTATGTTCATCGGATTAGATTTCAAATAACTCCAACAACAAATCTATATATGTTGCCTCTGCGTTTTAGCGTCCCCTATAAAAAGTGGCACCCGGGGGCACGAGCCCCCTCCCAGATACGTCACTGATTGAAACAAAATGAATTGTCAATCACAACGAGCAACCATTTCCTTTTCTGGTAGTGCCCGTAATCAAGCATTTTGGCCGGGACTCTCTCAGTTTAGGTCCAAACCTAAAGTTGCAGACGATCAGACTGTCAGAATGTAAAGCCAAGTTACAAATCAAGTTTAGGCCTATGCAGATATCGTCAAATCATATCAATTTTCCTCTATACAGTATTCATGATATGACTATGATGGTACCATTGACACGAATAGGCTGATAATGAAAATTGTGTCTCTTTTGTTTCGGTAGATTCTACATACCAGGTTCATGTACACAACTGGTGAAGCAGCTGGCCAGAACATGACTACTACTACAACGTGGGCGGTTGTAACGAAACTACTTCAAAGAGTCCAAGAAGAGTTTTCACCAGATGAGGTCAACATTCAAGACTTTGTCATTGAGTCAACTGCCTCCGGTGACAAGCGGCAGAGTTTGTTGAGCTTCCTCCAAGGACGAGGTATCTCTGCGTACGCTTCGGTGAACGTCCCTGAAGAGGTACTCCAGTCAGTCTTGAAGGTGTCGTCTTCGAGGCTTCTTAGGATGCACGAAGCATCAAGCCGTGTCATGCATGGTTTTGGTATGCCTGGAGCAAATTACAACACCTGTAATTTGCTTGCGGCGGTCTTTGCGGCTGCTGGTCAAGATGTAGCTTGCACAACCGAAGGATCACAGAGTTCATTGTCCCTGAAGAAGGCTGAGGGTGAAGAAGGTGGCATCCAGGCAACACTCCGCATGCCTAATCTAGTTGTAGGCACCATCGGCGGTGGAACTGAGCTACCAACCCAGCAGGAATGCTTGGAGATGATGCACTGCACCGGTCCCGGATCATCGTTTCGACTTGCTGAAATCATCACAGCTGCTACACTGGGTCTCGAGCTGTCTTTAGCCTCTGCTCTAGCATCGAACCAATTTGCCAAGGCGCACGAGCGACTCGGACGTAATCGACCAGCCCTGGGTGTCAGACCTGAGCACATCTCAGACAGACTGTTCCAGCGGGTCTTGGATCACCTCGGTGCTGATATTGTCAAGTGGGAGCCATTTACATTGGATTCAGCTTCGTCCATTCTCTCAGACCTCACTGCTTCTGACCGTTCAATGTCCAAATTGATCGGTCACTTTGCCTTTAAACTTGAGTTTATCCGACGCGACTCCGAGTCCTCCCAACTTGATCTTAGTGGTCAACATGGAAATGGACAATCATTGAAGATTGTACTTAAATGCAAAGGTACTGATGCAGAGGTGGTTAATCTACTGAACAAGATGGCCATGGGGTGTGGCGAACCACTGGCTAGTGCATTTGACAACCACAAATGGGACTTGGGTTTTCGGCATTGCCATCAACGGGAACTGGCCATAGCAGCCCTTTCTCATCCACAGGTGCGTGAGATCTCTCCGGTTGTATATCACCTCTGGGAGAGTCAACCGAAGGAGATCCATGCATTTTGCATGGAGCATATGTGCGAGGAGGCTTTCAGCCACTTGCGCGCCGTCGACGACGTGTCTCTTTGGAGCAACGAGGACATCAAGACCGTCCTCCGTGATACTGCAACATTTCACAGCCTGTATTTCAACAAGGAAACGGAGCGTCATTACGATCTTGGCGATTGTCTGGATCCAGCAGATACAGTTCACTCCATGAGAGAGAAGATGCCTCTCTGGCTGGCACTACTTGAAAACAACTCCAGGGAGTTTCCTCACATCTGGACATCCTCCCGGAAGACTGCCGTCCAGGACATCCTTGACAACATGGATGAGATCTGGGGTACACTGGAGGCTTACCCCAAGACCCTTGTCCACAACGACCTGAATCCTCGCAACGTATGTCTGAGGCTGGAGCCCCGAAAGCTGTGCGCCTACGACTGGGAGCTTGCAGCGGTCAACGTTCCTCAGCATGACCTGGTAGAGTTCCTAGCTTTCACGGTGGACCCATCCCAAGCCGGAAGCAAGTTTGAGGCTCATGCTGAATTATATCGTCAGCATCTTCTGCATTCTGTTCGTCAGGACGTGGAAGCCAGCCAGGACGGAGATGGGTTGATGGAGAATCTGTCCCCGGAGCAATTCTCTCTGGTCATGGATTACTGCGCCTTCAACCTTCTAGTGCAGCGGATTGCGCTGTACACAATGACACATGAGGTCAAGGAACACATGTTTTTGCAGAGAGTTGTTGATTGTTTGTTCTCGTACATCAGATCAAGGGCATCTTCCTACCCTCACCTTAGGCTGAGTGACGTCTAGAAATATTCACAAAAATATACAGTTTGGCGTCTTAGCGAGGTTAATTAATTCCAGGTCAATTTATTGCAAAGAAAGTTATCAGGTGAAGATGAACTAACCATATAGAACTATAAATCTCAGAGATAATGTATAACTTATATAAGATTGAATATAATATTGTGCGCTCCTAGTTTTAGTCCAAGTTACTTCTCAAAAGTTATTTCAACCTTGTTATTTCGTTGTTTTTGGTCTTGTATTTCATTCTCAAGCAATGAGCACAAATGTCTGTTTGACCCATCGTATTTGGTTGGATGGTAATGACCCACACACTGAACACATTTCTATATTTAAATTGTGGATAGTTTCAAGTTTAATATTCTAATCCTAGTACCTGTGTCACATACTCCAAGCCTATAGTCAGGACCTCAGAATTAGACGAATTTGTTCTAATGATTTGGGTTTCTCCAAACATGCATAGACTTTGAAGAGACACAAGTCGTGAAGACTTTGAGAAATAACCTGTTAGAAAAAAATAAACCACAATGCCAGGCTCGCCTATAAACTTTGAGCACTTGATATGTTTGGGGTAATTTTTGTAGTTATTTAGTAGTTTATTGTTTGAAAATAATATATTTTTTCCTCACTGTATAAAGTATTAAAGGTAGTATCATACTTTGGTAGCATACCGAAACAGAAATCTTCACAGATTTATAGGGTATAAAGATGGTGATGGTAGAAATATACCGTTACCTTATTCTGCCTGAAATGCTGTATTTATCGAGAAAAGAGTAAAATCAATGAAAAAAAAACAATTGTGATCGTTTAAAGATAAAAAAAAAATAACGGTGAAAAGACTTAAGAAATACTTTGGGCATTTTTCACTATTTTCTCCAAAAGTGGTCACCGTAGGGGACTGAAAATTTCCCAGATGACTGTTGCTGTTAACTTTCTTGATATATTTGCATATGAATCTGCATTTCTTTGCTTTGACAACAAGCATGATGCCTATCTTTTGCACATTATAAAGGTTCACATTATCTTCACACAGTTATTTCTGTGAACTTGAAAAGTATAATATAAATGGCCTTTGGCCTGTAGATCTTAAAGAACATCATGCTTGTTGCCACGCTTTATTTTAGGGCCAAGCTATTTCTTTGATACCCGTGACTAAAAATTTAATTAATTTTGGGTTTAAATATGTCTATTGCTTTTGCTTGAAGATAATTGCATCAAACGATGTATCTTATAGGGGTAATAGATGAAGACTGCGCTATAAGCCTTTTTCTATAAACTATAAACATAAGCTATAAACATTTTCCCTGTACAATGTACATTGTTGTTTTTTTGTAAGTGTGGTTTTCTTTTTATCATCAGCACATGGTCCTTCCAGAGGGTAACCCCCCCCCCTTCTACAGACGTTCTACATGTATGCCCCAGCGCTGTGTCAGACCACTACCTGGTAGTGGCCACAAGAGCACTGGCCACAAGAAGACAGGGTCTGGCAAAAGGCCACTGATTACAGCTGACAATATGCTAATGTTTGCATGTTTCCAAAGATAGTTAAAAGGAAAGAAAATGTACAGATATCATATTGGTATAAAGTTCCTGTACTTTTCTATTCTCATGTGACAAAAGTTGATTACCCAAAAGAACAAGGCACTACCTTACTCTTGTGCAGTTATCTCGTTCACACCTTAGAGATACATCCAACAATTTCTTGAGGCAGCATTTCAATCCACTTTGTGCCTGGAAATTTGGCCAAAGCAGGGACAGAAAACAGTTCTCTCATGTTTAGGTCTTTGGTCTTGCCTCTTGTTGTGATCCTTTGAGGTGTGAATGCAGGATTATATCTCAACATGACACTAACTGCCACTACTCCCAACATGTAGTCATATTGCTTCCTGCTTAAGGAAGCTGAAACAAAATTAAAAGGAAAGGTTTCTCCTGTCATGATACTGATTTCTGTCGACCTCCACCTTCTTCCCCTCTTTATATACAAATCCATTCTTCACCAACATGACCAAATATGAGAGACAATCTCCTGGCTTCGGGAGTCAAGTGCTGAGTTTGTGTCTACACGGACAAAGACTTTACTGGATTAGCATCAAGTGGACAAAAACAAAACATCATCTCGATGTGTCAAGTTATGGATGGTTAGATGTTTCAACACTGACACTGTTACAATGACAAAAAACCCAGATCTATGGTGTCTTTAAGAGAAGCCTTTTAAAATGCTGCAAGTAATGTACCGGTAGGTAGAAGTACAGCTTGTGCTATTGTGAAGGTCAATGACACTGAATATTGAGATATCTTGGTCTGGTACCAATACTTCATCAACTGTCAAAGCATGGCCAATTAGCTTTCTCCGTACTCCGTAGACTGTTTCGGTGTTTCCAAGTTATTTCAATGCACAGAGAGTGCCATAATCCATGTCACCTGTCCATACAGTATGCCATAGTCTCCAGCAACATCTGGTCATCCAATGCTGATCTGCCTTCTGCTGCAAAGTCAGTTTCAGGACAAGTGACTACTTCTTGGGTTTCTTCTTGGGTGGTTCATTGGATGATAAGTTCTCATCAGCTGCATTCCCATCTCCTTCAGCGTCATCCCCATCATCATCATCTTCGTCTGAAAAATCAAAATCAATCAACATCAGTCCCTACATGTCATAGTCTTACTTGATTAAAAAGGTCATGACAAAGTGTCCAACTGCTCACAGAATCCAAATGTAAAAAGAAAATTAACTTACATTTCCCTAACTTTCTCGAACTGGGATTTATAATTAAACATCACTAATTTAAGGTTATGATCCCATATGACGCGGCTGCCTGTAGAATTCATTCCTATCCCAAACATGAACAACTTTTCACTGCTTTCCACCAATGATTCTAGACACAGTTCATTAGTATTGATAAGTAATATTGAGAGGTGAACAAATAAAATTGACTGGAGTGGGATTCAAACCTGCAACATCTGGAAAACCAGACCGGCCCTCTACCTAACCAGCCCTAGTTGGGATGATCACAACCCTTGGTCTACCGGACCTTAAGGCTATGGCAGAGCTCGACAAATTTATAAAATAACTGGTAGCCCACCGGACTACCACACCTTGAAATCTGGTAGCCCAGTGCTTTAAACTGGTAGTCCTACCATCCAACCATTTAAAACAAAAAAAATGTAAAACAAATTCTTTGTTTGAACATATTCCTTATCATGACATTTTTTCTTCTTGTCAGATGGGGCACTAGGCCTACCACACACAAAAAAAGTTTCAAAAATTAGCGTTGCCCGAGCTCCGATTTATAAAAATGAATGATAGCGCTATATTGCGCACGTGTTGATAATGTGCACGATCAATGGATGCATAGCGATGTAGGAGTGTGTAAAACATGCTATAACGATCGTTGCGCCGACGTATACATTCAGTTTCTGGTCTCGATCTTCGTGCTTGTTTGGGAATCTTGCGATGATTTGGTGCCGGCAACCTTACAGAATATTCAGTCAGAATCGTTCATAACTTGCTCAGCGCGACATGTCACATTTATTACCGAAAAATCTGCATTGAAGCCGGCCGAAATCCACGGACCACGGTACCGAGCGCGACTTGACTGCATGTACCAAATACACACGTTGTACGTGCGACATGTAGGCTTCCACTTCCGGCCTGATTGCGAATTGGCGACTGTGTACAGGTGCATAACGTATGCTTTGAATGGTGCGGCGCGGATAGACAGCGTGGAATTTTCTGGATGCAATTCTGCTGCTGCATGGGCCGGGCCATGCGGCCACGTGGTGGGCATGCGGTGTGCATGATGCATCGTACGCGATATGTTTACGTATTCTTTCGAGCGATCGTCCTTTCGGTAAGTTCAGTAACTATATTTAAATAAGTACGTGTTTGCGAAAAAATGGTAGTCCGGCGGGCTCTTCCACCAGAAACTCTGGTTGCCCGGCGGCCTCGCGTGGTTGTCCCGGGCGTCCGGGCCCGGGATTTGTCGAGCTCTGTATGGTCATTGCAACTATGTACATGTACCAAATCAGCCTATTACTAGGCCTATTTAGAATGAATAGTTCTTGAATGATAACTTGAAAACATGGGATACCAATTTGTTGTAGGCCCTAAGTAACAAAATTGACAAAAGTCACAAACTGTTTAGTGTTTTGATTAAGCACAATTTTAGTTTATAAATTGATATAGCTGAGAAGCTTTTCGAAAAGATTGACCAAGAGTTATGATCATCGCAACTAACGACGCGTTACTTATAGTAGTTATACGTTGAGTGAAAATTAAGATTCATGTCAGTACACTCTTGTACGCCGATCGTCCATCAGGCATCATACCTTCTTCTTCGTCCTGGGAATCACCACGTGAGTTCGTCTGTTGGCCTTTCTCAAGCTCAACTTGAAGGGTGAGGAATCCATTTACCTCATTCTGTAAAGTCTGTACAGATTCTCTTAATTTCTGGTATGTAATTTGACCATCGACACTCTGAGCGAGGTGACTATATTCCTGCCTTTCACCAGACCGTAAAGTGATAGACGATGTTACCATGGGGGCCGCCATCTTGCCAGTGATTTACCCTCGTTCTCAGAGCCGTACAGGCGAGTTATTTATATTCGAAGTGCGTTTGATGCTCCATTGGGAACGAGTACGGTAAGCAGTGTGTACAATCCATAGAGCTAGACTGAAGAGTAAAGTGTCTGGCTGTAGTGTAGGGCCTAAATCTTTCCTAAAAACAGTAAAGGTTGCCGCCTGTATGGAACCACTAGCAACAGGCTAGAGGCCTGAAGTTGTACTGAAGTTGTACACGTGAACATTTCTTTAAATTGGATGAGATTTGGTTCGTCCTGGAACTGCCGGTCTGCGGTAAGCAAAAATATTTTGGGAGGCCCCAGGCCCATATATACAAACTGTATGGCCTAGCGCTAGCTATGCCTACATCATTCATTATGTAATGTACAAATGTACATGTACATGTATGTCATGTTTGTATGTTGGATCTGCATCTGTTTCTGTAGCTATGCTGAATTGTAGCTCCAGTAAGTGGAACCCTCACTCAGTCGTAATGAGCTTGACCATTGGTCAGACACTGTGTTTTTACTTGTACACGTACATGTAATACTAATAATACTAATAATAGGCCTATATTGTAATTTGTTTTGTGGATCTTGATCTGGATCTGGTACTCTGAAAAGCTCTGAGGGAGCATCACTCACTCAACGAGACTGATCAAATTATGGACTGCTCAAACCAATGTATATGTAAGAATTTGACCTCTTTGTTTCAACCAGCACACTGTTGATTGGAAGGGAGTCACTGACAAATAATACTCTAGTGTTCAATTTGTTTTTATTCTTTCTAATCTGTTTTCTTTTTAATTTTATTGTTATTGTAGGACTCTGACGTCGCACTGAAACTATGGCAACTGCAGCTGCCCCACCAAACAGGGATGAAATGGCAGCCAAGGTGTTCCATCAAGAGCTGAGGACAGTTATTCATTGGTTCACGACGTGGAACCAGTACGAGAAACAGGACTTCCTCATAGATCTTGTGAACAAAGCCATTCCTGCTGACGTAAGGAGTCTCTTTGAGGCCATGGAGACGCTGAAAGTGAACGATAAACCACCCAGTATATTCCAGTGTCAGTTGAAACTCTTCACGGAGTGGTTTACTGAGTGGTCTGAACAGGAGAGAGATGTATTTGTTCACAAGCTGGAAGAACTCTCTCCTGAGTTTGTTAATGAGGTGAATACACAAGTCAATATGAGACTTTTAGACCAGTACAGATGAACAGGTATCTCAAGTTCTCAACTGATGAAACAGAAACACAACATCTGATGTGTGTGGACTGTGGACACAATAAGAAGAAGAACTGATGATCCAGAGCTCCATGCCCTTTGCAGAAACTTCCTCAAGCAGAAGACAAGATGTAAACACAGCGGATTAAAATACGGACATCTGGCATTGGAGAGTCCTTGCATAGACGTTCCTATCACCCTCAGGCATTGTCAGTCTCATCTGGCTGTGGATTTTCAATGAAGTTGATGCTCCATGTGAATGTATTTGGTTCAATACTATCATGACTGCAATATTCTAAAGTCTACTTGGATACCTTATACTTCATAATTTACAAAATGGAACCAATGCTGGAGCTTAGGCTAAAGATTCAAGAAGGCCTGTTTTGCTTGTCGGCTCAGAAATGGGCCTTGTTGCACTTCTCAGACTCTTCATTAACGTGGCATGAATAAAGGCAGTATGTGTATTATTATGAGCCATGATCTAATCACCATCAGTCACTAGTACATTCACATTTGTAATGTAATGTACATGTATTATGATCACATTGAACGGGTATATATTCAAGTTGGTCTCTTTTAGTCATAAATTCATGAGTTTTCTCCAGATGACAGAAAAAGCACCAAAATGATAAATCCCATCAGTTCTTTTCAGAAGCAATGCACACTCACAAAAAAGAGACAATTATTGCTACCATGGCTACATGGCTAGTACCTGATTAGTTTTGTCTCGTTGAGAACAGAATATGAAAATGTGGCCCAAGTCCCAATACCCAAGTTTTTTCAATTTAACCTAATACATGTACATGTAAATGCTATTTTCAAATGAAAGTAAAAAAATTCAGCCAAAATAAGGCCAAAGTCATGGTTGTGAAATAGGCTTATTTATATAGGTCTTTACCACTCTTCGTTTGTGACAATTATCAGTGATTCCACTGGAACAAACACAAGGAAATAAACATGACTTTCACATCTTCATGGTAAATCTCATTCCACATCAAAACGTTTACTTGTAAATGACAACTTGAATATTCAATCTGACTGCATGTTTTTCCAATAAAATATTATTAGTAAAAAGTAATGCACTATTTGTCAACATTAATACATGTATATAAAAATGATGCAATTTATCACAAAAATAACCAGCCATCTGGGGTGTTATCATACAACTTATTGCCTCGGGTAATTCAATAAATTATTTGAATCAAAAACCAGAAATAAATTATGATCAATGCATATTTAATGAAATATTACCTTGCTCTCCAATTTTACAAAAATGTGCTGACATTCTTTTCAACTGTTGTAAAAAGGAATACCGTGTGTGTGAAAACCTGATTTAAGTTTCAAAACGGACAGACAGGCACAGTCAGTAGGGCCTAGCCTCCCAAGTGCTGATGATGTTACATTATGTTTACCTGGGTACTTTCCTACAAAGCCAGAAGGAAACCAATGTCCACTGAAAACCATATGAAAGCATCTATCTAAAGAAAGTCTACCATTGTCAGAACAAAGGTCTTGAGCCATGTAGTCGTACCAGTCATACCAAGTTCACCAATATACAATGCAACACTCCAAAAATATATGACTTATGTGCATTAATGTTTATTATTTCTGAGACTACATGTATAAGCAAGAAAATAAAAGGAGTATGTCCTGTATGGGGTGTGTAGTGTGTACCAATACAGCGAAATGTGCATGTACAGTTACACGTACAGTTATTGTTCTATCTGTGACAGATCTTCCAATCTCAATATACTGTAGTGACATAAACAAATCAACAACATAATTCATGTATATGTATATGTGGCTGTTCAAATCTGATACACGTGATGAGCTGTTAGCAATGGGAGACTTTTGAGACGTTGGCGGCAGCAGACCCAAGTCTCTACTTTACTATTTCTGAGCTTGCGTGTGCAATGGGAGACTTTTGAGAACCGGTCTTCAAGTCAACAGCGCACGCGCACGCGCAAAACAATGTGCGCATGCTCACAATTGCGTGCGCGTGTGCTGTTGACTTGAAGACCGGTTCTCAAAAGTCTCCCATTGTGAGCATGCGCGCGTTTTTGTGTGCGTGCGCTATCAAATTGAAGACCCAGCTCCAAAGTCTCGCATTGCTCATCAACCCAAGTGATGACCTGAATGTATAATACTCAATAGTATTGGAGTGGGGGAGGGGGCTGACCCAAGCAGGGCCTTTTCAAAGGCAATGAGAAACGGCCTTTGGGAAAGATCTTGTACTCTGAGTACATTGTATTTTCCAAAGATTCACCAAACAATCTGTACCAAAATAAAATTCGAGATCATGTTGCATTTTAAATCAGATTTCTTCCCTAGTGGAGAATAACATACAGTGTATGCCATAGCCATATTGACTTGAGAAGTAAGATTTATGGCTTTAATAGCATGATTCACACAATCAGGATTAAAGTGAATCAATGATGTTAATAATTCCACCAGGGTTTCGATGTTGTTGTAAAGCCAAAATGATATTTAAGTCTTTGGGAGAATTCAACCCCCCCCTTCCACCTGTAATTTTAAGAAGCAGATTACACTGTCCGAAATGTTCTTGGCATTTGTCCTCACAGTTCCGATGTGGATGGGGCATTAAGGGTACAAGGAGTCTGAGCCCATGAATCCACTCAGACCTGTTGAGTATGCACAAGGGAAGGCTTATCTGGTGGAAACACTGGGCTTGAATTCAATGGCGGCAGCTGTCATCGCTTTCCCTGGAGACACCTGCCTCATCTAAGCAGCATTCTGCCATCCTCCAGGTGAAACTGCCCTTATGATCCCCTGGCATAACAGGTTGACAGGAACACTTCACGACTTTAGGATGTTACCTGTTGTAAGGAAGCTCCGATAGACTGACACCAACAGTCCTTATATCCATGATGCCCTGACTTTCAATTATTGCACCGGCTAACTCCAATCTACAGGCTGCCCACTGCCAAGTGTTGGAGCTATGACATGGCAGTCTGCTATCCGTTGCAATGGCCTCAGTCTTTCTTGGAATTAAAGGACAAGTGGATGGGATGAGGATTTTCAGCGGCTGCTTTGATTGCATCCATCCATTCCTGACTCCGCCTCCTAGATTCCGTCATGACCACTGGATCCGACTCTGGTAGAATCTGCACACAATTTACACAAACCACCCAAAAAATTAACATTAGCTCAAAACAAATTCAACATTCAAAAATCAGATCACACAATGACATTTGTTTTCATGTTTGGACAGATTAACACTTTTTCAAGTGGAAGAAAGAAACTCTTCAGCATTTTGGGTCCACAAAAAGAGATCTGCACAAGCTTCAACTCAAACAACATCCAGGTCCATTTCAATAGAAACAAGTCAAGTACAAATGCAAATGATTTAAACTAATACAAGTATTTATGCGATTAGTAAACTGCTGCAAATTGCTCATCAGCCAAAATGACCTGAAATATATCAAATGTTTAGAGTTAGGAGGGCCTGACACGTTAGTATTTATATGATTAGAAGGGCCGAACATTTTTATCCTAGCAGGACCTTTCACAGATTTTTGAAAGATCATACCGTAACACCCTCCTGACTCCAAGCATTTTATATACACAATGTATTTCAGGTCAATATTTTGGTTGATTAGCAGTTTGCAGCAGTTTATTACTTACCGGTATATACATAAACATAGTGCAATTCCATGATTGATCATTGCACTATACAAAGAACGCCGAAAACAGAGAAATGTTCATGTTGCAAATTGCAGGGAAAAAAAACAAGAAACAATTTATGTCAACCAAACAGGTGTGTTTTATGGAGGGCCTTGAAAATCTGGTGTCTGGGAGCCATCCTCATGGTTAATGGGAGGTCATTCCACAGTCTGTGCAGAAAGAATTACCTCTCTGAGTCTCTGCAACGGTGTGGAGTCTGAGGATGGGCATTTTCATACCTTGCTTTGCAAATATCAGTTAAATTATTGTCAGGATGATCCACGCCATAAGCCTGATATGAGGGCTGACTTGGATTTATCATTCAAACAATTATTTGCCACAATGCTGGACCAGTCAATACCTTAAGCATATCCTCTTGTGATGGGGAGATAGCCTTCATTAGACCCCATCCTAGTACACCTGAGGCTCCCACAAAGCCAAGACTTAGCAACCAAGTAATCCTCTTCGACATTCTTCTTGTACTTTATCTGTGAATGAAAAACAAAATGAAAAGGAATGATCAATTTCATGCCGTAGAATCCGCTGTTCAACCTACATGAAAAAAGCTGATGGTTTACGTAGCTTTCCAGGCTGAAAAAAAGAAAGGAAAAAAGAAAGAAAGAAAGAGAGAGAGAGACTCATGGCTGACAATTAATGCAAATTAAATTAGGCTTGCACTTCACTAGTTGCGATGATCGTAACACTAGGTCTGACATGGGGACAGGGACCTAACCCCATGTCAGACCTATCATCGCAACTAGCACTTCACCAACATAATATCAGCACTGTATGACTGTATACTCAGTGCTTTGGAGTGCACATGAAAGAATCATACACTGGCTCAGGTGGGATTCGAACCCACGACCTTCTGTTTAATAATACAACTTACAAGTGCAGATATCACATATCACATTGTACAACTATATAGCTATGTTAGTCGAAATTTTTTCTTTTATCAAAAATATTAAAATTATACATGAACTTAAAGCTCATGATCAGAGAAATGCGATGGTGAAAAAATCATTCCAATCGGTGCTTCCGTTCACAGGTTATGGCTCCTTAAAGGTGCACAATGCATGGAACTGTTCTGGCGCAATTATTGGAATTTTAATTGTCTATTCATTTGATTAATTTGTTTGTCTGATATTATCAAGGTATATATCAAATTGAAGCCCTTGATGTGAGCAATGCAATGGTGTAAATGAAATTGAAATAGACACCTCCAGTCAAAAGTAAGAGCTTCTTAAATTTGTATAAATGATGGAACTCTTAATGGATAATTTAAACATTTTATTTAATGTACACTCCAGTTTAAAATTCACTTAAACCAAGACAAATTGTATAACAAAATGTGGAATGCAAATTTTAAAAACTTGTTTGTAATTGTTACCTAGTTGTGATGTTCCCCCCAAAATGAGATATTTGACCATAAATCTGAATGTTTTCACTATTTCTCAGTCTTCTTCTATCACTAGGTCTCCAGCGGAGTCCAGCCTCAAGATCTTCTGGCAGTGTGTAGGTGTACCCAGTGTTTGGAGATTCTTCAAACAAAATGTTGAGCCACAGTGGATAACTGTTTAAATAATTCAAGGAAACTACATTCTGGAACCGAATTATTATGTCATGAAAAACTATAGCTATGAAGTGAACTTTACCCTGCAGCTCACAAGACTTTACATATAGGACGAGCATCTATAATGTTGAAATTACATTTTGGAAGAAATGTGTGTCAGCTATTTTGTTATTGCCCACACTCCCACTCAGACAAGATGAATGAGGAATAAATTACAAGAGGAGGAAGAATATTAACGGATATTCATTACACACAATGTTGATGATGGCTGTGATGACTCCTGATCTGACTAAAGATGATTGAGTATAAAATAATATTACAAGAAGAAGAAAGAAAATGATGACTGGGGAGGAGAACAGGAGGAGTTTCTCATATATGCGGATTATTTATAACGATGTACAGTATACTAACAAAAGGAAGCAAGAGAAAAACACTTGTTGGTCTTTTTAACAGTGTAATGTTCCTTTAAAATTAATGTAAAAGACAAAAGTTTTATTAATTTGTTTTAATTTAAGCCCATATTGCCATCACCAATTTAACAAGCGCAAACCCAGATTGAAAACAAAATAAACTGTACTCTGACACACAGAATTGTAGTAATTATCCATAGTAATGAATTATAATTATTTCTAATTAATTAATCTTTTCCAATATTGTCCACCTGCCTGCCTGCATGATCAATCAGAATTTCTAATAAAACCATGGATAAAACTTAACAAACCTAGGCCCCCCTCGCCCCCCCCCCCCAAAAAAAACTCTTGAATCTGCCCCTGCGCCACACCCACCATTCAAAGTGCACAGAAAAGACGCGATGCACGCCGTCCTGGCAAAGCACCTTCGTTTTGTTTTGGTTTATTTCGCATTGAGCGAAACAGATTTCAGCTTGGAATCTTAACTTTCTAGGCATAAAATGACTCACTGAATCCATTTATGGCCATACAAACAGCGTCCCCTAACATCTTACCCTCTAAAAACCATAAAAACTAGATGAATATTATTATTTTCTGTGAACCAAAATTTGACGTAAGTTTTCGGAAATTAATCCATCGATTTTCACCGTTTAACCTGCTTTTGTGAACAGAACAACTCTTTAGGTTGACATCTGACCTTTTAAAATAAGTATAAAGGTCATTTTAACCGGAAAATACGTCATTTTTTGGACCACCTTCAACCCCCATCTTCCGGGTCATTCAAGTAAAAATGGCGACCGCGAGTTTGGACACGGAAAATCGATGGTCTAAAAAACTCAGCAAAAGTCACTTTCCACCACCGTATTGTAACAAAATCTAACATTAACACAATTGTGAGATAATTTCACGTAAGTTTGGAAAGTTTGGGGGCAAAAAACGGGAAGGTAAGTGTTTTAGAGCCTTTTAAAATCCGGCAATTTTACGTGCGACCAGAATAGCAAATGTCATTTTCGCGACCCCGTTGACATAGCTAAACTATACCATCAAAATCTTTCTTATACTAGGCCCTACTGATATTGCATTATTGTGTATTTATTTTCCTCTCCGATTAGTTCTACAGTACAACTAAATTACTACTAGTACTACTTTTACTAGACCTTAGTTAATAAGGCTTTAGAGGTAGAAATTGCGATACTCACTGTACTGATGTAGTGACACTTCACATGCATCCACTGCAGTGACAATAATCAGTGCACTCTTTTTTTTGGTTTACGTAATCTTCATCTAAATAGAGGGCGCTTTTTCTCTGCGCTGAGAAAAAAAAACACCTAAATTTAATAAAAAATCGTATTCCCTCGGCCTCAAAACGCTTGACAGTTCTCGAAACAGTAAATAAATCTATTAAATATTTGCCACTCATTCAGAGGATTCGAAATTTGACATTTACACTGAACACGCACACCATTTCCACTTGGAATATTTGGAACATTTCGTAATTTTTTTACAATAAAAATAGTCAGGCGACCTGTGTGCAGAAACACTTATATTGAACGTATGAAGTCAGGGAGCAATGCGGTGTTTATATCCGGCCAGCCGCTGCGAAGAATAACAAAGTTGACCTTCCTCAAATTCACGATCACACGGCCCTCGTCCTGCCATTGTAAACAGCAGTATGTGGGTATTTGGCTACGGTTCATTGATTTGGAAAACAAACTTCCCATTTCAACAAAAGGTTGCAGGTTACATCGATGGTTATGCGAGGAGATTTTGGCAAGGCAGCACTGATCACAGGGGATATCCGGGAAAGGTGATTTTACTACACATTTTATGTTATGAATATGACCTGCTGTAGCCTGCAGTCTTCGGTTTCCGATGGGATAACGGGAAAACTTCTATACAACAGAAACAAAATAAAATTTCAGTAAATCACTTCACTAACTTTGAACTGGACACTTCCAGATTATACTCTGTAAAAATCATCGAAGTTGAAGTCTTTTTTTTGGAAATATTGTCCGTCATTTACAGCGACATCGATTCCGCTATGTAAACAAAGCGTCACCAGTTTTCGATAACTTGGTTGTGCGGCAAAGTTCGTTGACATCGGAGTAGCTATGGCGTGCCAAGTCACTCAAAAATTGATGAAATATTGTCCTGACTTGATTTGATCGAACTGGGTCGATGGAGTTATTTATAAAAGGTCCTGAAACGGTTTTGATTCAAAGATCGTGAATGATAAATTATTTTTTATAAATAAATGGTTGAATCAACAAAATGAGAATTTGGTACAGATCATGGTAGGTAAAATTATTATCACAACATTTTTATAATATATGGCATCATTATGAGAGGCCTAAACGTGGATAGCTTAAGTTCATCAGCTTAGCAAAGTTTCAAATTAAAAAGAGAAAAATAAAATTATGGCACTTCGATTTGAGAAAGACTTTAACACTTTTGTTACATTGGCATGCCATAAAAACCCAGATCGCACTGGGATCACGTGACCTGCCATCTGACATCGGAAGAATGAAAGTTGTTCGAGCAGACGACAGTTTAGTTTGAAATATTTGACCACAGATTGTGTCTTTTATAAACGTTTGAACATTAGCCTTAAAATGCATTAGTAATCTATACCCAAAATTACATAGTTTTTTACTTTTGAGTATCACTCACAACTGAAAACTTTATTCTCAATATCCTGAATGTTGGAGATAGCCCTGAGTGTAGTCATCACTTCAGGCATACTGGTCACGAAGTATCACGCACGGTCTCGCGGTAAATGGGAATCAAATTTCGTCATCGAAAACATATGTCCATCGGAAACTCATGACCGGACGAATTGGACTTTGGATCATGGAGGACGACGAAATTGGAGCTAACGTGTTAGGCCTATCCATTTTTGTCAGGAAGCTATATGAAGGAATGCTGGTCAACTCGTACGCCGACCAACTCGTACGCCCCAACTCGTACGCTGACCAACTCGTACGCCGACCAACTCGTACGCCACCACCAAACAAAAAAAAGACTGTAGTCTGTATTAGGCCACATAAAAAAAAAAATTGTTTAGCGTCCACCTCTTCCAAATTTTCTAGGTAGGGAGGGAGGTTTTTATTTTTATTTTTTATTTTAAGGATAGAATGGCAACATGCCTGTGGAAGAAAAGATACATGGTATTCATGGTCAGAAAACATGTTAGGAAGATCCTGAAGACCATAGAAGCTTTCAAGCTAGATATCTGACCATTGGAAATTTCAGTAGACTAGAGAAACCTAAGTAAAAGTGTGGACTTGACTCAAGTCGGGTTACGGTAGTTCTAGTCATGCGCTCGGCTGATATTCCTTCAGTCCGGCACATCGGTACAAATTTCCGGAACGTTGATTATCAAATGTCCCTTCCGCTTAAATTTGTACATTTTTCGCATGCTGCGGCTTCTACCCCAGGTGGCCTTCATGATGTTTAGTCCGAAAATTACTGTAGATATTAGCGCACACTGCTTTTACATACAAGAAATAATTGTTTCCCCCAATTTTTTATTTTTTTTGAGACAAATAAAAAAAAAAAAAATAATGCAGGTCGGGCTCATATCGGAGGTCGGGCGGGGACGCTAAACAAGTAATTTTTTTTTATGTGGCCTTAAATAACGAAATAATTTTTTTTAAATGTTGATGGAGTAGAGTGAGTGTGTCTTTTTATAGTTTGTAATAACAAAATAAATGTGTGTGTTTTGAGAGACTGGAAACCTTTTTTGTGTGAGAGGATAGTCTGTGAGTGTGGGGGCTCTAAATATTTGTAGTTTGTAATAACGAAATTCTTTGTGACTGGATACCTTTTTATTTTAAATACACCTCTCCCATGTCCGCACTACAAAGCAGTGTGAATGTGATGCGAATTTCCAAATCTCTAGTACGGCAGTAATTACCTTTTTCATAATCTACTGTAAATTGTAATCTACTATATCAGGTATGGTGCTCCCCTGCCGCCAATTTTACTCCCCTAAAATCTCCTGGTGCTGGAAAACTACCAGCCGGTCAGTATCCTCCATTTCAGTCAGCCTACCGTAAACATCACATTTTTAATTGCGCCTTTGAACATCCTCGGATGGAAATGGCGCACAAGAAATGCAATACAATAATTATTTATTAATTAATTAAAATTAAAATCCTACCTAACATTTTTTTGCACTTCCACATACAGAATGTTTCCTTTTATTTCCTTTTTTGTCACAAACGACATCCAATTCCACGTACACAATGTTTCCTTTATTTCCGTTTATTTTCACAAACGAGTTCCACATAGTGAATTTACAGAATGCTTCCTTTTATTTCCTTTTATTTCCACTCAACATGACAAAATCTACTGAAAAAACACCGGCCAACGTTTACAAACTACAAGCTTAATTATTCCTGGCGTACGAGTTGGTTGGCGTACGACTTGGTTGGCGTACGAGTTGGTTGGCGTACGAGTTGGTCGGCGTATGAGTTGGTCGGCGTACGAGTTGGTCGGCGTACGAGTTGACCAAACGGCGTACGAGTTGGTTGGCGTACGAGTTGGTCGGCGTACGAGTTGACCAGCTTCGATATGAAGTATAAGCCAGAGTTTGGAAAATTGGCCGGGTTTTGAGGGTTTTTTTTATTACTGAGCAGTGAGTCTGAGGGGAGTTGGCAACACGACTGCACGCATAAACTGCCAACTCGCTGTAAAAATGGGTTTTATATTGATATTGCGACTGATTTTCTTAGTTATAGTGACAACACGAAGGTCAGGCCTTCATTTAAATAAAAATGAGGGGAGCCTCCATATTTATCTCAGAAATGATTTTGACATGATCAGTCATATGACGTTTAATACTATAGCCTATTACTTTTTAGGCCTAGTTTAATACCCTAAACTGGATCATTATATGTCACGCTCACAGTTATGACAGAATGTATTTGTTTTGGGTTTTGTTATATTAAAATTAATAGGATTTGCTGTAACATCATGTGACTTATATAAACTCTTTTGTTAGTATGGGGTGGCTCTGAAAAGCATTCTCCTGAAGACTGCTATAGAGAATACTGACCAGAACATCGAGTTAACCGGTCTTAGCTTTTCAGAGCCACCCCATACTAACAAAAAAATTTATATATACATGTAAGTCATATGGTGTTACCGCAAATCCTCAGTATTACTTTTGTACTTCTGCCATGCATAGCCTTAAATCTAAGTTTATATTATATTAATTGATAATGTTATATTTCTTCTCTCTCTCTTTTCTTAGCCCGGCCGTGTGGTTACACTTGTTCCTGACCAGAAGGTACAAATTTACTACATTATCAACTATATTTATTCCTGACTAACCCCACCCCCCTCTGAAAAACCAAAACTAAAGATGTACAACTGAAAACATTTGAAAATTCTTTGAAGTACTCCACAATCTTTTTTGGATAAACCAATGTTCAACATGTTCAAAGGATTGCCGGGTAAAGTGTAAGTCATCATATTGTGGGTAGATTAGAAACAAATTTGTAATATGATTTAACAAAACAAAAATTTCTATTGGGAAACAAAATAATACTAGGTTATACAGAAAATGTTGTTGTTTAATTTCTCAAAAGGAGCAAGTTTGGGGAATGGCTTATAAGGTCGCCGAGAAGGACATTGAGAATGTCAGAGAATACTTGGACTTCCGAGAAAAGGGCGGGTACTCTCTCACCTCAGTGACCTTTCACCCCAGAGACATGGACATCCACCAGCCATTTGAGGTCATGATTTACATAGCGACTCCAGATAACAACAACTTTCTCGGTCCAGCGCCCATGGAAGACATAGCTCAGCAGATTTATGCATCGGTTGGGCCCAGTGGGAAAAACTTGGAGTATCTCTTAAATCTGGCTGATGCTGTACGGACTCTGCTGCCTGAGGCATCAGATCAACACCTGTTTGAGCTGGAGAGACTAGCAAGGATGCTGGGTGATTGTGGACATCCAGATGAGAACAATAATGAACATCTAGGTCATGACATTAATGGTAGTTGAAGAATGTCAGTCATTGTCCATGCTTTTGCTTCAGTTTGAGATGAAACAACAAATAATGCTTTTTGATGGAATCATTAGGGCTTTTCACACTATCCAAAATCTCGGGGTTGGAACCGGATCGAACCCTAAGATTTTGTTTCAACCCCTTTCACACATTTTGAAAATGTTCAACCCCGAGCCAACCCAGGTAGGATAGTCTTACGGGATCGAAGGCAACCCTGGTAGCGACCAGGGTTGAAAATCTCAACCCGGTTACAAACTGCATTTTCTGCTGTGATCTATGTCGTATGAGCCGGTTCACCAAAAAAGTAGGTTGAGTGTTGCATCTGTTCAGTCCCGTTAAAACTTGCTGGGCTGAACCGGGGCGAATCTGGGTTGGTTTCAACACGGATTGTAAAGGAGATAGTGTGAAAAGACCTACATGTATTGAGTAATGTCTGGTACAGGAACTTCACTTAATATTTCACATGGACAGGCACTTTCACTTTTCTCATAATTGCCTGGTCAGGCGGCACTGTTGCTTTATCACATGGTTTTTTTAATATAAAAATGATTGTGTACAAATGGACGTGTAGATGACATGAAAGGCACCTGGTCTGTCCACAGCTTGTGGTTACAATGCAATGCAATCAACTTGATAGGCCTATATTCTTATAGCAATAGTGTGGTTAGACAGGGAATAAAAATGCTGCATTTTTAATTAAGTCAGGTGTATTTAAACATTATTTAAATTTAACTCGCAATATGACTTACTGATCAATTGATTGTCTGTTAGAATGAAAAACTTAAAAAAAATATATATATATAATAATAAATATTCCGTACAAAGAAATGCAATGGGAGACTTTTGGAGAGTCGGTCTTGAGTCAACAGCGCACGCGCAAACCATGCTTGCGCAATTATGAGCATGCACGCGTTGTATTGCGCGTGCGTGCACGTGCGCTGTTGACTCAATACCGACTCTCAAAAAGTCTCCTATTGATTGTCTGTTAGAATGAAAAACTTTAAAAACATATATATATATAATAATAAATATTCCCTACAAAGAAATGCAATTGAAGATAATATAACAATTCAACCTCAGGTTTAAGGTACTTATGTATGAGTATAAGTACTTGCATGAAATTGCATTAGACTGTATTTTATTCCTCATAAACCAGTCAAACCATGGAGTACTGGGACAGTCTGGGTGTTTTTAGTGAATGGTATGAAGTTTGAAGATGCAATGTTCTCATTTAAAGCTGTTCGTCCAAGGCGTCCATTAATTTTGTTGATTAATTTCATAACAAAATAGTCTTAATGTTTTTCTTTTATGAAACCAACAATATTTTATTTTCTGCATGTAATAATACATTATATCAACTTTCTGTGCAAATTTTAATTAAAAAGTCTTTTCAAGTCAGTGAAATGTTTCTTTGTTTTCATTTAAATTGGTCTCAACATTTGTGAAGTTTTTTCAGTGTTTTTTTTTGTACGCTTTCAGCAATGACTATGCTGCAGTTCAACTGATGATCAATTCTGCACGGGGAAACATGTACTGTACATGTTGTTATCATAGCATTTAGACTACAAATGCCATTTCATTATACCTTGAAAGTTATTTTGGGGATGGTTGAGAATAATACATTATTTTGTGCTTTAAAACGAGGCAAATCCTTGTCATTAATATACACTGTCTACACTTAAAAATGTAGACTGGAATTGACACAATAAGTCGAATGTTTCGACGACTGACAATATATCCATTCACAAATTTACTAGAGCTGAGTAACAGAAAACAGAATTCTAAAATTGCACCTTCCATTTCTCTATTGTTAAAACAAATCTTTTAGAAGTAAAAAGGTCATGATTGGTTTAGAAAAGCCTTTATAACAAGCAACAATTCTGAAAGTACAGATTTTTTTATAATAATCATACAAAAGTCAGTCTTTTATTAGACAATTAATGTTAATTTCACTAACCCCAATGATTTCAGCTTTAACATTCCTGCTCCAACCAAACATTAATACTAACTTCAGAGAGCCAAAATTTACCAGTGCAAAATGTACAAACCACAAAATGATATTGTGGTTTTCTGTTGATCCACATAAAAATGATACTGCTAATATTTGTCTAAATATGAACTTAAACATTTGACCCTCAAAGATAATATTTTTTGCAAATTTGTCCTTCGAGTGTACAAGGTCTAGCCAATAGTATTTAATATGTGTGAACCTTTAGAACCAAAACACTTATGACTACAGTTTGCCAGCTAACTTAGCCAGCAATTGATACTTGAGCTTGTCTCCTTTTTAAGTACATTTCATTTGAATTACTGACCATTTACGTTCATGTAAAGTGTATTATATATATAATGTGGGTATTTGGCTACGGCTCATTGATTTGGAAAATAAACTTCCCATTTCAACAAAAGGTTGCAGGTTACATCGATGGTTATGCGAGGAGATTTTGGCAAGGCAGCACTCATCACAGGGGATATCCGGGAAAGGTAGGCCTAATTTTCTATAGAATAGTCGATATTTTAGACAAAGATTAGCAGTATCATTTGTATGTAGATCAACAGGCGAACCCAAAATATTTTGTCGCATGTGTTAAAGGTAATATCAACTTTGGTTTTGGCAAAAAATAATATCAAGGAAGATACAGTGACAGTCATTGTGAAATGTTCAGTCCCATATGCGGTGACCAATTTTTGAGAAGTGAAAAACGCCCTTAGTATTTCTTAAGTCTTTTCGCCGTTATCTTTTTTATCTTTATAAAAGATCAAAGTTGTTTTTTGGTCACTTAATTTTACTCTTTTCTTCATGATAAATATAGTATTTAAGGCAGAACTTCTTTAAGTATATGAAATTTCTACTATCATCATCTTTATACCCTGTAAGATATAATTAAGTAAATCTGTGAAGATTTCTGTTCCGGTATGCAACCAAAGAATGATATACCTATAAGCGCACAAAAAGGACCTACATGTGTATGTAAGGGTTATGATCATAGAATGTATTTGTTTGGGGCTATTTTATATTCATTGATGATGTTTTAATTCTTTTCTCTATTTCCTTAGCCCGGCCGTGTGGTTACACTTGTTCCTGATCAGCAGGTAATTTGATAGCATGCTCATTATAATGCCAACATTTCAGATGTATCCCCCCAACAGAAAATTAGACCCCCCAAAAGAAGTATAGAAATGCATATGCTTAACTGCAGTTATTGGCAAAACTTATGTCAGTTTTCTGTGTTCACAGTTTCACACCGTAATTTCCAGTGTTTGTGTGAATGGAAGGATTAAAGGAATTCTTCAGAAAATCTACATTTTTTTTCCCGGTTATTTTGTTCAGCACAAGTACTGAATGACATTAATTATAAAAGCTGGTCCTTTCCTAACCATGTAAATGGTACATTTATTTTTGGGGGGCAATAGTTTTTTTCCATTATTTAAAGCTTTTGAAAAAGTCTTTGAGTAACTTGAACCACACTGTTTTTGGAATAAACCAACTAAGAATTGGTTAGTGTTAGTGATATTTATTGATGGAAACAAATTCCATATGGATGAACCTCAACTGGGGAAAAAAAAATATCGCCAGATAATTAAAATGTTAAATTTTTGTTTAATTTCTCAAAAGGAGCAAGTTTGGGGAATGGCTTATAAAGTCGCCAAGGAGGACATTTTTCCAAGGAGGACATTAAGAATGTCAAAGAATACCTGGACATCCGAGAAACAGGCTCCTACTCTTTCACCCCTGTGACCTTTCACCCCAGAGATATGGACATCCACCAGCCATTTGAGGTTATGACCTATATAGCGCCATCGGACAACCCAAACTATCTCGGTCCAGCGCCCATGGAAGACATAGCTCAGCAGATTTATGCATCGGTTGGGCCCAGTGGGAAAAACCTGGAGTATCTCTTAAATCTGGCTGATGCTGTACGGACTCTGCTGCCTGAGGCATCAGATGAACACCTGTTTGAGCTGGAGAGACTAGCAAGGATGCTGGGTGATTGTGGACATCCAGATGAGAACAATAATGAACATCTAGGTCATGACATTAATGGTAGTTGAAGAATGTCACAGAGTGCTGGGACATAGGGACAGTCTGGGTGGTTTGAGTGAATGGTATGATGTTTGAAGATGTATTGATGGCAAGAGGGTTCAATTGCAATTTTTACGTTTTAAGAGTTTAAAGCGCTGACACAACATTTTGTGTTTTACTGGGGTACGTAGGGTTTACATATCAGTTAATTTATGAAACTACATCATCATAGAAGCCAAAGTAACTGCAATTTGTTGAAATATTTATTCCCTCTCTCCAACGACCTCATACATAGTCGACCTCCACCATGTACCAAATCTACGTACATTACATAGTAATGCCCATGTTCATAACATTATTATATTCACCAATTAATATTCATTTCATAAAAAAATAGTTTTAATGTTTTACTAATTTCTAAAACCAACAATATACATACTATATGTAATAATGCATCAACTTTCTTCAATGCAAATGTTAATTATAATAGTCTTTTGAAGTCAGTGAAATGTTTCTTTGTGCTGTTCATATATTCTCAGCCTCAACATTTGGAGACAAAGTTAAACATCTTTGAGCAATGACCAAATTAACTGCACGCAGTTCAACTAATGATCACAATTAACCACGGGAAAACATGGACGCCTACTTGTTGTAAAGAGCATTATACCTTGAAAGTTACTCGTCTAATGATGAAATGTTACAGCCAGTTAGTTATTGGAAATCAAATCCAATGAAAAAAAAAAAAAAGAATTTCAAATTGTCTGACTAGTTTGGAAGTTGGAATTAGGGGTGCCATTTTTAGCTCTTTCCCTGGCCGCCATTTTTCCTAGAATTAAACAAGGCCATAATCGGTTTACAAGCCATAGATTACAAACAATGCCCTCTTCTTAATTGGATCTTTAGAGCCAATAATTGTGTTTTACCAAAATAAAGTAATGAGGCCATAATTGGTTTAAAAGCCTTAGTTAAGTTAGTTTACAAACAACCATTCTGAAAGTACAGATTTTGTTAAAATATACAGAAGTTTCCTTTATTAGATAAACAAGATTAATTTCACTAACCCCAATGATTTCAGTACAAACTTTCCTACTCCAACCAAACATTAATAGTGTGGAACTTCAGAGAGCGCACAATTTGCAAACTCTGGCAAATTATTCAGCTTAACACAAACCACAAAATGTTGTGGCTTTCTGTTGATCCACATAAAAATGATACTGCTAATCTTAGTCTAAATAATTATGAACTTAACATTTGACCCTCAAAGATAAAGTTCATCAACGATAATATTTTAGGTAAATACGCCAATAGTAAAGCTTTTTATAATGGTGGGAAGTATTTTGCGTGAACCTTTAAAACCAAATTTGTATTAGCTTAGTCACTGATACAGGGAGTTTTTCATAAGCACATTTCATTACTGACCAATAACCTTCATGTAAATTTAATCCAATGAATACGTTATTTGGATGTTTCGGCACTAATTTAAATTGCAGCACATTGTTGGACTTTCTGTTAGAGCAGAGATTAAAAAAAAAAACTTTCCATTTTGCGCGATGTTGCTGCCCATCGACTCAGGAAACATTTTCTCAAAATGCAAAGAAAGAATGTTAGTTTGTGCTTGAATTTTAGTAAACTTTAAACAACCCCACAACCATGTCAATGTGTTGATTCATTATTTTGTTCAACTCAACTTATACAAACTTGAAACAATGACCGTCCATTGTACTCTGTATTTTTCTCATCTTCGTGAGTTGTATGTTAAGGATGAACACTTGCCTTATTTAACCTCATCCACTGAGAATTTGATGCTGTCAGTCCAGCATCAAATTCCAACAATTCCAGAGAATTGAATGACAGCAAATTTCCCATCAACCATCCAGTCTTTGTCCTTGGCTTCCATTTGTTCAGACACGCCCTCCTCCAGACCAACGATGACATCAGCTTTGCTGGTACGTAATGCGCAGTTGGGTGCAGGATGAAACCCACATAGCGCCTCGGCGTAGGGTACTGTGTGCTCCCACTGACGGTCGCCCACCAACTTCCTGTAGTTCAGATCTCCTTTCAGGAGGATCAGATCTGAGTTGGATAGTTCCGAATACAAGTCAGGGGCAGCTGTTTGCATGTCGCTGAAATCATGGGGCGTGGTCCAGAATGGATGCCCCTGCAACTTCCAGGATCCCTTCTCTAGTCTCTGCGACCAACCGCTGCCGAGGTTCCTCAAAACCTTGTTTTCATGGTTGTCCAGGAAGGTGAGAGTGTGCATGAAGTCATCGTGCCCGACATCTGACACGAACCATGGCATGGCTTTATAATGCATTACAACCACATCAACAGTGTTGGTTCTAAGTACAAATTCAGCCAAACATAGATCAGTGTACAGCTCAAAGCCAGCATTGTCCAGCACAATGTCTAGTCGTACCCCTTGTTTCTCAGTCTTGCTCTGGCGGGCTTTCTGTAAGGTATGCCATAGTCTCTCCGTATCGTCCACAAGGATGTTACCCTTCAGTTCTCTGAGCTGTGACAGTGGACTGATCTTCTGGGAGTTCTCTACGCCAGCTGAGATAGAGAGGTCACACTTGTTGCCCCACAAGGAAATCTGAGAGAAAATACAAACCTTTGTAAATGTGCAAAATCAAAGTCAAAGCAATTCAAACTCTTTCTGAAGTTCAATTCTACCAGCAGTGACTGAACACTCCTTTTTTTAACAAGGTCTTCTGCTTGGTTATTATTCTAACAATGCCTCAAGCAGTGTCCAATCTTGACCAACCTTCTGATTTCTTCATGGACTCACCTGGATAAACTCAACAAATGAGTCAAAGACGCTGCTACTCGCCTCTGATGAAGCTTCTAGATGCTGAGCCAGGATCAGTAGGGCATCCTGAGACTGATCTAAGGCTTTATCCTTCTGCTCACGGAATGGATCAAAACTCTTCAAATGTTTGCTGTATGCAGAAAGTACAATACATGTATGTGAAGAGGGATTGTAAATAATTGTGATGGAATTTGAGGAGTTTGGTTTTTACCTTTAGGAAGCAGTGGCAAAAATAACAAATCTACCAGATATAGAGGTTGTGCAGTCACGTGATCAGCTGTAACCAGGACGCCATTTTGGATGGCAATGGTGTACACATGTATAATGTACGAATGTACAGTGTACATGTAACCCACATGTGTTGGCGTAGCTTGCAAATCAACCGGACGCAGGTGCGTGCATATGACGCTGTCTGGTACCACGCATACGCATGCATGCGTGTGTACGCGTGCCGTCCAAAATGGCCGATAAGCTTTCAAGTGACGTCACGTGCACGCAACGTCAATGGCAATGAATAATTACGATTCTGCTTCGAAACATAACAAATTTAATCCTCACATAAGCAGATGGGTATGAAACCATTGATCAAGTAACTGTCTACCAGTCTCGATTAATTGTCAATAAAGTGGCCATGTTATACCTGGCTAGTTTGCTCTTACAGGTGCTTAGGCCTATGCAAACTATGCTTGCCCTCATCGTATCTCACCTTTGCCTGAGAATGTCTGCAATCCTGCGATACATGTAACACTCTACATAGAGCCAGGGGGATTGGAACCAGCTGGGAGGTACTCCATTGTTCCTTGCTGTTTCTTCTTCCAGGTAGCTCTGCCATATCTTCTTGTCATCTTCCTCATCACTGCTGATCAGAGGCAGAATCGGCTTGCTTGTCTGCAGCTCATTGCGGAATTTAGCAAGATTAGCCACGATGGACTTACAATCGCTGGCTCCTTCCTGATAGTAAATAAATCATAATAAACACGATAAGGGGCAATGTTAGGGGCACCATAAGGAGCTCCATTCAGGGGACAAAGTTGATCTCTTTCTTACCTCTCCAAACTGTTCAGTTGCCTTGATGTGATGCATGTGCACGGTATTCACTACCTTAGTCAGGATCACCGGTAGACGATCTTTGATTGTGTAGTACGCAAAGGATCTAAAGACATAATTAGAGATAAATGGGGTCAAATTCTGGAAGGTAGGCAAGAGTACATGGTTGGTCAGTTTCCAACCCAATCATGGTCTTGTTTTAAAAATGTATCACAAACACGTGACAGTTTCATCAAACTTATTTGGGGAAAACCGACCGATGGTTTCTGTGTTTCATGCGACTTCCATTTATGCTTAATTTTAATTACTGAAATTGTTTTATAACAGCAGATCTGATTTTGGAGGTATATGTATTCAAATCCAGGGATGTGAAACTTCAGATTTAAATCTGAGTTCTGATTTTCTGTTTATATTTTAACTCAGAATTTAAGCTTTTTGTGCACCTGATCTAGGTACAAAAGTATAGGAAGTAGGAACTTTTAAACATCAGCTTTTTATTTGGTGTGGCCACTCACATCCCAGCATTTAGTGCATCTACTAGTTCTTTCAATGATGACTGCAGTGCACTTCGGAGAGAAATATTCCACTAAACGACTGACAAGGCACCATCACAATCAGTCAGCTTTCAGTGACAGAAACTGGGACATGTACAATCCCTATTTTAGCAATTGCCAATTTTGTACACGTTTGGATGTCCATATCAAGTGGGTTTTTGTTTCAAAAGATGTTTGGCAGGGGGAGAGGGGTGGAATTCTTGGCATGTCATCTTTTTTCTGATTCATCTGCCGTGATAAGGCCATCGTTGCAATGATTGTAACCCTGGCCTTGGTCCGGTCCGTCAAAACTCAAGGCAACAGGTCCCAATTTTTTTTTCAATTTTTAGTCACTCATTTATTAGACTTCCAAAATCCCCAAACCTGACAATGACCTCAAGTGAAGGTTTTCATCAATGTTTGCTGAAGTCAAGCTAACAAAATGAAAATTCACAAAACTCCGGCTTATCAAAAGAAAATTGTTGCAAAATAATTTCATGTCATAGCATGATAGCGCCCCCACAGTCCACAATTAGCTCAGTCAAACGACACACACGAGAAGCCTGTGCTGTCACTGTGGCGTCAGCTATCCCGAAAACAACACTTCCTACGGTCTGTATTTCACCAAAAATGTGTATTTATGATGCAGGCACTTAAACTTTATCGTCCAAACGTTTCATGTGAGCTATTTACGGCTAAAAATTATATTTACCCTTCATATTTGGCTGATAATCTTTGCGGAAGCGAATTCTCCTGGGTGGGAGCCATTTTGATTTTGCCTGTGGTTCTAATCGATTAGTGTGTATTCGATATCGTTGGAATCGAACTTGGGATTTTAACTTTTTAAATGAATAAAAACTTTACAAATAAAAAGTTTAAATTTTAGATGTAGCAAGTTTCTTGTGCGAAAAAACAAAACAAGATGGGATAGAAATAAATTGTTCCATCTTTTTATTGATGGTTCAATTAATGAATTATTGGTTTACAACCACTTTTATTATTATTATTATTTCTTTTTCAATTATTAAATTTAATAAATTCTCAAGCAAACAAATTTTGAAAGTTACATGGAAGGCTTGCTACACATATACAAATTATGATTTCATCTTCCATCCAAAGGCTATTGTTGCCTTGCTCCATGACTCCATATAACAAATATCTAATTAATTGAACTTGAATTATATCTATCTATTGTTTCAGAATGACAATGGAACATGGAGGTGGGTCTGATATTCTCTTGGTGGCTCTGCATAGGCGACCAGATTTAATAGATCCATGTGTGGACTTATTGAATGCCCAATGGCCACGCAGTAAAGCAGCAAGGTAAACAAAAATGTATTTCTAAAAATGAAAAAATAAATATAAACAAATTAAAATGAATATGATAATAAATAATAGATAAAAGCAAATTGTTTGATTGGAATACCCGAGCAATTATAACAATTTTATGTAGTTGGGCGGATTCAAGAAACCAATTAAATTCCTTTGAATATTTTGAGTTAGGAGGGCCTGACGCATTTCGATCCTAGTAGGATCCTTTGAAAGTGTAGAAATAGCAAACAGTTTGATAAAATTTCTAGGTTAAAACCCTGAAAGTGAATCATAATTGTTAGGTTTATAAAACATCAACAAATGACTTTGATATGTACTTACCATGTTGTTATAGCTGGAAAAGATTGATGAAATAATGTTTCAATTTTTGATTTTGTTACAAGTGTGCTTTTGTTTTGTTTTTTCTGATATTTCTTGCAAGCAGGCTTCACTCTTTGGACAAATCTTGCGATGGTCTTCCCTACTCACTCGTGATGGTCCACAGTAAGGAGGAATCATCCTATTCAGTGATTGGTTACTGCAGATTGGCTAGAGTCATCAGTGTGCCAAGCAGTGTTCTCATTGAGTCAGGTTAGGAGTATGACACTTTGGTAGATATTCTGTACAAAAGTTGAAAGGCTATTTATCCATATCTATAGCTATGTCAATTCCATCATAGTTACAAAACTGGTGGAAACTGCTCATCAACCAAAATAATGACCCAAAAGTTGGGAAGGCCTTATGTTTTGATCCCTGTAGGATCTTTTTAGCCTTTGAGAAGGATCCTGTAGGATCAAAACATTAGGCCCTCCTAATTCCAAGCATAAATTAACCTCGAGCAAACGAAAAGACATTACTGATGGATATTTCAGTGTGTCACCTCTGTTTTGACAGCACAGACAATAGATACCAAGTTACCATTTTCAAAAAGTCACAATTATAGGCAAAATTATCTTTGCATAGCAATATTTTTCCCCAGCTGTTCTTGACTTCTCATGTGTACTGTAATACATTGGTGCACAGAATATGCAGACTTCATACAGCTCTTGTCTTTGTTCTTTCAATGTCTGTAGTGGTTGTTCCAGAGACGTTACGGGGCAAGGGCCTGGGCAGACAACTCATGGAGCTCGCTGAGGCTCACGCTAAGATGCAAGGATTCAACACCATGTACCTCAACACAAAAGATAAGCAAGACTTCTATGGTCATCTGGGCTACACATTCTGCCCTGCGGTCAATACTCTGAATGCACAGGTATAGTGGATCTAACTGGATCAGTAAGGGCATACTGATTGTCAATTGAATTGTGTGACAATATATTTGTGACTTGCTGTGTAAAAATGAGACATAAGTTGTTCAAAATGCATAGAGACAATTCACATGCTATGTAGTATGTACATGCATTTCCAAGTGGGTGAGTGGTACTTGTTCATGGTAAAGACATCCAACACAAAGTAAATGAGTTATTTTTGTGGTCACTTAGTCGGCTCAGTATGTCATTTTCACAGAGACATGTGCCTCATTTTCACAAAGCCAGTCAAATATTGAGTTGTTGTAAATCATTAGCCAGGCGTTTCCACGGTTTGAGGATATTTTTGTTACGCAAGTTACCTCCTTTTTGCATATTTGCATGCATTTCAAGGAATCATAAGTAGTATACTTGCTGATTCCAATAATGCATTTTTAAATTGGAGTCTTTCAAGAATGATGGATCAAGGAATAGGTTAAGGTCACTTAACATGTTAATTACATTACTGTGGAATAGCCCAGCCACATGCTTCCTGATCCTACCTGTATGAGGTCACATGCCTCGATTGATCAGTTATAGTGCCAACATGAGATTATGCTTAGTGTTAAGAGGTTTTAGCCTCAAGTCATCAAGTTTGGCTCTGCAGGAGTACAGGCTACTTTTCTCTCAAAGAGGTTAAGCAACTCCACTGATGATGCAATTGCCTTTTGTTTTTGATTTCATTGGCACAGATGCTTGAAACATGTGACTGCTCTGTAGCAGCTTGCTATTCTCCTTCTCCTGATCAGCCTGTTTCCTCCAGCAACTGTTTGACACCAAGTTCACCGTTGGAAAAGCTGTCGTGTAGCTCTGGTGTTGAATCAGGTGACAGCAGCTCCGATATGCCATGCCCTGATTGTCCAGCAAGCTCTGATGATGGTAATCCTACCGGTCAAGCTGGGGACCAGACCGGAAATGTCTTACCACCTCCCCCTCCTCCCCCTCCTCCTCCACCTCTTGTGAAAGTTATCAAGGACCCTTTGAACGTAGTCTTCTGGCTGAAGAAGGACATAGCATGAGAGGCAGTTGAGAGGTGCCTTTACATTATCTGGATTCTACTACCAATCAAGGATTTATGCGGAGTGATGTCCAGATGTCTTCACACACTCTGTGTGCTCAGTGTTTTTGGACACTCTACAATTTGGAAGCAGGTGGAATGTAACTCCTATGTGGATGCCCAGTTTTTGTGACTTCTATATTCAAATTCTGGCTTACTGGATCCCTTGTTTGGGCCATTCAGTGGTCATCTTGGCATTAAAAATATGACCCAAACGGTCCCAAATTCCCCATTGGTTTATATCAGACCAGTTCTGATATCAGACCATCCAAATCTGCTAGGGAATTATATATCACTCCCCAGTCAGGAACTCAGAAATTATCATTACTCTGCAACCATCCAATATGCATTATGTGCTGTCTTGCAATAGCATTTAACTGAATGATTCTGAAATCATTTCTTATCTTATTACTTCAAGTTGATTCATTTTAAGAATATAAGAATTAACTTGCTTAGTTTATTTAAGTAATGTTCAGATTTTGTCTGTTATTAATATGTGTGGTTTCTGTACTCTTCCTGAGGCATGGTATATGCACAAATGCTAGTAGAAGACAACAGTTAAGAAGGGAAAAACTCGGGTGAGATTCGATCCTGCAACTTCTGCTGGGGAGCTAGATGTGTGCAATTAAGAGTCATAGGTTAGAGTATGAGCCTATGTGACTCTGTGACTTTACTTTGCTTCTACTTCTTGTAAGGAATAGCTAATTTATCCCAATGCCATGAATAGGTTGAGAATTCATGAAGGTATCCAAATGTTGGAGCCAGATTCCCTCTACCCTGTACGTGTACGCAGGAGCTAGTGGCTAACAAAATTACAGGCTTGCATGGTTCGTGTCAAAAGCCGAATAGGCCTATTTTCATTCCCTCTTTGAAGTTGGCTTACCCCATCAGTGACTGTGGGTAAAGCTTGTTTAATTTGCAAATTCTTCAAGTTGTATTGAACATGTTTTTCCCCTTCAATAAAATTTGGTAAAACTATAATGACAGACACGTCTTCCAGTTTCTGTAAGTCATATCTTAGGAAAATCGAACAAAAACTACAGTGAAAAGTCACTTGAAAAACAAATTTCGTTTATTAGACCTTAATGTATAATTATGGAAATTGCCAAAAATATGACTACGTGAGTTTGATTATTCTATAAATCGTATGCCCTAAACAATACAAAATAATAATTGAACTTTTTGTACTAAGCCGTCTGTAACAAAATATGCACGCTAGAAATATATATTTTACATAATTTATAGGGGGCGTATGCTTTCAAAATCAGCGTGCATGGGTTACAGAGGGATAAGCATTATCAAGGGTGATTGATTTGATTTCCATAATGTTCATACACTGAAATAAATGTACTGAGCTCATTATATTACCTGGTCTCTGGGTCACGCAGTTCCAATTTATACGGCCTCATATCTCACAATTTGTCTACTTACATGGTTTAAAAAGTTTTCTTTTTGCATTAAAACAAGTTTAGGAAAACGTACAGACCGAGGCAAAAAGTGATCGTCAGCGTTTCTGTGTACAATCATCTTGGAATGCCTTTTTGAGTCACAATTTCTCAGAAAAGCTCATTTTCCTTTACGGAAGCACCTGAACAAATCTCGGATTTTCATTTTTTTTTTTGCAATGGATCTCTGCAATATGAGGACTATCTTCCAACTTAAAAATCGCTGAGCCTACAGACTTTATTTGAAAATGCGAATCCTTGTCAAAATACTTCTCGTACAGAAAGTTACTATGACTACTTAAAGGTAGTATCTTACTTTGGTAGAATACCGAAACAGAAATCTTCACAGATTTACCTATATAACTTACAGGGTCTGAAGTGGGTGATGGTAGAAACATACCGTTATTTTTTTCTGCCTCAAATACTATATTTATGCAGAAAAGAGTGAAGCCAAGGACCAACAAACAATCTTGATATTTCAAAGATCAATTTTATCGCTGAAAAGATTTAAGAAATGCCGTGGGCGTTTTCACTGTTTTCTCAAAAAAAAATGGGCGCCGTATGGAACTGGAAATTTCACAGATGACTGTTATACGCTGTTTCTTCATTGATATTTTTGCTCATAAATCTGCATTTCTTTGACGAAAACCATACGACATTACATTTTGTAACTCTTCAATTGTTGTCGAGCAAATTTAAAAGTTTTAGGCTTAAATTAGAACAATTTGTTATAATTTTTACATGTTACTATTTTACAGTACATTTCTATTTCAGAATAGCTATTACTATATTTATATACAGCAGTATATACTTTAATCCATTTCAAATCGAAGGCATTAATTTAATAATAGGCCTAACAGCACTACATTGGAATTGACTCAGCGCGAAATATTTATACTAGCAACATTTATACAGTCAGTCTTCCACTTTTTTATTAAGTTTCTTAACTTAAACAAAGTAAACAATAAATAAATATCATATTCAGCCTAAAATGTCTGTACATTGTATACAATGGATAAAGATTTGTGTATATTAAGTTAGAAGGCTCTACACATTAAGATAATTAGACCTAATTGTTTTATGGAAAGCCGTTTGCGAATTTATTCCCATTCTACAATGGGCATTTTAATACATGTTGCACCCATTATACCACGTCTCATTGATTATAAGTCTGATATAAGATAATCACAGGCCTGTATATTACTGACATGCATAAATAATAAGGTTATTTATGTTTGTGATATTACTCTTGATTATTGAAATTATCACGCCGTGCCAACTAGCAATGTAGGCATATTGTGGATCATTCTGTGGGCAAGTCAAGCCTATATAGTCAAGCGAGAATTAGCAAAGTTCTGTGAAAAGTTCATACAATACACTTAATATGGAAATCATTGCCAGTTTAATATTTCATCATTCGAAGGAAAGAACAATCACAGTTTTTCAATAACAATCCGGTCTTTATGATAGGATATCGCAAAATGTATAGGCCTACCAGATCTATATAACTTGTCAAAACATATTTATGCGCTAAGCAGCAGTCATTTTTTTAATAAAAAAATTTATCTAATTTCCAAATCGGAAACTGGCTGTTATATTAAAAATGCATTTATTTATATAATAAGCAGCATAAAAGATACTTCCTCAGTTTTTGAACTGCGAAGAGATATGTACATGCTTTCTGACGCACATTGCAATGTACACAGCTGGTGCCGGAATTATTATAGCCTCAATTACCAGGCGTAAAAACCCAAACGAATCTCACTTCTCACAGAGTCAGTACATAGTTGAATTTAAACGCCTGCAGTGGAGGGTTAAAGTCCCTCAAACTCTCCAAAACTAATCGCACTTCGCTGTTCCTGGATCGGAATTCGAAGTTATTCTCCTTCTTGCGAACCCCCGTAGACTTGATGTGATGGGGGTTGGTATTCTTTGCGAGCGGTTGTCGGCCGTCTACTACCAGCTCTTTACGGTAGGTGCCACAAAGCTCGTAGATCATGACTCCCTGGTGTTGAGGGTCTATGAAGCAACTATATAGAATCAGATATCAAAGAATATTTATACAACTTGATTATTAAGTCAGCGGAGTGGCAGTGTGTGACTTGTGCATAATTATGTAATTGAGGTTTAATGCCAGAGACATGCAGGACAGGTCGATATGGGGGCCCTAGAATTTCATAAGGGTAAAGATTTTCTATGTCCAGCCTCAGCCTTAAATTTTGCTTATGATGGAACAAGATATTCACTTAACTATACTAATCCCATCAGATGCCATGTAAAATAACATTACAGCCAATATAACTCTATGATTATTGTAAAGCTGTAATGACCAAAAAACCTTCATAGAAAAAACAGGATCCTTATTGACATGATACATTTTTCCAGAGTCCATGCAGTTTTTGATATAGAACGAGTCATTTCTTTGGCGACTCAATTGAGGTATTACATAGGCTGGGAGCTGGGTGATGTTTATTTAAATGGAAGGTACACAGGGATGTTCGTTTGCGTTGTATGCATCCATCCTCCTAGTTTCTGTGGACAGACATGACTATTAGGCGTATAGCATCTATAGTCACATAGTCACCCTGAAACCGTATCTTGTACTATGATAATTTTGTAATGCCGTGCTGCTATATGCTAATAATTGAGTGTGACGTCTATGTAGTCGGCATATTCACACGAAAGATCAACACGCGCTAATGGAGTTACCAAAACTGACACACGTTCCGACTGCACATCTGAGGGAACCGAAATAACGCAATTAATGGAAGACGAGAAGTGAAGGATCGTCACGGGGAGTCAAGGGCTTATACAGTCAGCTGTACTCACACACAGCGGTATAGGCCTGTAGGAGGCCCACTCAATCCTTCGGAGACGCTTGGAGAAGTTCTTTAGAACTGGGCATGATGCTTAAGGTTACGAAAACAGTGATTTTGAAACAGGCGCTTATAGTGCATAGGCTGACGGACTTCACACAGTCTTAATCTTATCGAAGACGATCAATAAATCTGAACATCCGATTTCGTTTTGTGCCGCAAACGTACCTAAAACATTGTTTATCCTTCCTTTCTTAATTGGTTCCTTGGTTTAATTTAGCTCGGTTCGGTCAGCTCACCGTGCGGCAAGTATAGAAGGATATAATGACACTGTTTGCATTGAACCTAATAAAGTTAAACTAATAAAGACTGATGATGCAATTGTTCAGTCGTGCCTGCAGCTTTGCAACCTCAAATTTCATCCGCACCGGACATCATTGGATCAAGGGACACATATCACCACCATATAGACAAAAATGTGAACGATGCACGAGACTGCACGCTACCGGCCGCCATTGGGTCTAGTCATGCTGTGTTCTGATCATGATCAAGATCAAGATGTGTCAATTAAAGTATGATCCTTACTTGAAATCTTCTCCCGATCGGCCATACTTGAACTTGACCTCAATTGACCCTCTGGGCGTGGTCCATAACAGGTATCCCCTGTCTGCCGTCAGTAACACTGAGTCTACAGGATTCAAGCCGCTGAAAAAAACAACAATAACATACAGGCTGTGATTAATCATTATTATACAAATCGATAGTTTGAACTATTTACTCTGGCTGCTCCGTGTCATTTGTCTCAGTGGTGTCTTCTTGTTGATCTGCCGAGGCCATATTGCCAGTCTTAAGTATCAAATTGTGGGCTCAATCGGACCGTCTGAGTCACGAGAAAATAGCTAAGAACCCGAATCAATTTTTCTTATAAAACATGAAGAAGGGTTTTGATCTTACCCCGAGATAAAAACTGTTTTCGGTCTTTTTTTTTCTTTCTTTTTAAAAAAATAATTTCGATGGATAACTACACCATTTCAGGCGAAAATATTTTACGGTATATGTTTCTATCAGTACCATCCTAGTTAAACGTAAATCTGTGAACATTTCTGTTTGGGTATGTTACCAATCCTGCACTGTACCTTTAAAAAACATCGTTTATGCACCGTCATTTTATGTAGCACCTGCTGTTTTTCTTTAACATTCATGATTGTCATGTTCAGACGTAATTGCGAGCCTGATGCCGCTTAGTAGTAATAAATATGCACGGCCGAATACTGGCTTAGCAGAACCTATACCAGTCAAAACATTTACCACTGCCCATTAATGGTTCCCAGTTTTTGAATTTGTGCTCAGCACGGAAACCTTCTGGAAAGCGGTATTTTTGCTGAGCAATTCGGGGCATGCGGAGGTCTATAGTACCCCTTGATATCTCTTGTACCATAAATTGTGCAAGAGAATGCCCATTGCTCAACACTAATGAATATTTCTGACTGAATACTCATCTACTCAAATACTATTTTCATCAGGGGTCATCCCCGGACGAACATACATAGGCATACTCCACAGGGAATTACATTTCTTGAATATTTGGTACTGGTAATAAGCAAGATTACGTGAAGGTATAAGTACCGAGTGGTGTCCTAACCAATTAAATTAATGTCCACCACGAGTCAGCAACGCCGTATATAGCATCTTATAACGTAGTGCACGTTCTCAGTTATCAGCATGCTGCGAGTTTAAATGAATGAAATAAATTGTCGACATGTGGCATTGCCAGAAACTTTGTATCCACACGATTTGACCGTCAAGCACGGACCAAGTATAGCATCCCAGTTGACATTTTGTTACCATCTAGAACTGCACACCAGGGAACGATCATGATTACTCCTAGGCAGCGCATTGGGATATTACACGTTGCTATATAGTTAATGCTACATTAATCAATGTCACACACAGTGAGAACTTGGGGAGTCATCAACACGCCAATGAAATTCTCTGATAAATTCAAACCATGACAGTTATAATCGTACGTCTGCCATATGCACATTCTGTATGTGTAAGCATGGTTTATGCATCATGAATCTGGAAATAAAGTAAGGAAGTAAAACCTTGAACATGACGTACGTAGGCCCTACATTATTTCCTCAGGACAAAACTGAGTGTAAACTCGGACAACACAGACATCATTTAAAATCAGATAGAGCAATCTAATCACAAAGGTTGTTGACGATGTAGGACTAAGACAAAAGGACAGGATAGCTTGGTAGTGCACCGCTATCATTGGTCGCAAGGTTCGAATCCCTTCAGTCAATTTCCTTTGTACATCTTTAATTGATATAAAAGCCAAATGAAGTTGTTTCTAATATGACTTCACAATAATTATTGTAATCTTTCAGCTGGTACGTTCAGTATTCAAAGTCCAGGAGGACTAAAGCCAGGCTCACTACAAGCCCAAACGCGTTTCCTGATGTGACCACCGTACTGTTGCTGAATACATACCCGTACTTGTCCGGTTTGCCCAGTGCCAGGAGCCTTGACGGTGAGTCCAGCACGGTCACCGGACCAGAGCCTCCAGTCCGGACAATAATCTTTGTCCCGCTAGACCACACCAAACTGGAGAGACTCAAATCCATGGTGAAACGACGGCGAAGTCCCAAACTTCCATCGTTCTTGCTAGAATCGGCCATTTTATCTTGATGTGAATTCACGATCAAATGCTTATCCACTGAATAGTATTATATACTCAAGAAGATTACCCGAACCATCACTTCCAGAACTCAGAATCAATTTTGGTGCCAAAGTGATAAAAATGCCATCTCGTAGAAAGTGGGAAGAGACCGTTCCTTCGTTCATAAATTTACTTTGGATATAACAGCCTTAATTCTCCTGGATGAAGTTGAGCTCGAATCTGAACTGTTCAACAGCAACCCAAACACACAAAAACCTCACCGATCTCACCCTACTAAAACAACTGAAGTCACGTACGGTAAATTATTATGCTTGTCCCCCCTCAGGCTCCCACCGATAAAACACTTCACTTGGTATCTTCTTCATCAAATCCTCGTCGGAAGTACACTACAGAGGGAGTAGGCTTATTATTCACAATAGCCGTTTGATTATACAGTATTTTACACTCCTATACCTCGCACGTCATAAATCTTAACACAAGTTCATTATGTACACACTTGGCAAGTTGAGGCTGGTTATATTAAAGTCACATTAAAGGCGTTGATTGGTTAAAAGAAAGCGCATATTTCTTTTTATATTTAACTCGAAATCGATTTCGTGGATTTCGGGAAATGGGAGATTTGTTATTGTTATTTTTGTAAGCAGCAACCATCGTATACTAAAAATGCATGATTCTTCTCGACTTGACACCACCGGCGCACCCATGATTTTGTCTTGGGGGGGGGGGGGGGCTCAAAGAAAATATTTCTCCCACAAAACGCACAACAAACATTTTGTGACTCCCCCCCTTCCTCCTCCTCCTCCTCTCCCTTTCCCTCTCCCCCTTTTTTTTCATTTGTTTGTTCAGGGACCGTCTTGGGGGTCCCTGAACAGTGGCGCACCCCTGGGTGCGCCACTGTTCAGGACACTGAACAGTTGCTTGACACTGCAGGTGGGCGTTTTGATTAAGTAAGAAAAAGGGAGACTGTAACTTTGAAACATTTAAACTAGCTTTGAATGGGAGTTGCACAAATCTTTAGCTTATAGATTTATGACATAAAATGAGCATGGTGCCGCTGAATAGTCTTCAGAAAAATTTCACCCGGCCGTAGTGCGTATACTTATCATGCGTAGGACTAAAGAACCAATTGGACATAGGGCACAAGCCAGAGAGCGATAGGGTCTAAGGTCATGATATATTTTAGGCCTTCCAAGTTTGAATTCAGATCACCGCCTGACCTCGCCTATACCTATCACACAATTGGATGCTGCGACACTAGATGATAACAATAACACAAGCCCCATGTATTCATGACAGTTGCTATGTCCATCTATCACTTGCATACGTGATAGGCCACACGTTCAGTTCAGCTCAGATTCTCAACCTAACATCTCCTCTGTTCCCTGTTGTGTTTGTATTTTCATCGGCATCCTTTGTCTCATTTCGAAGTTGTCTGTGGATTTGAGAAGTTTTCTGCAGAGGACAAATCACGGGATCAATCGATGGTTTGACGAGAGCCAAAACTATTTATGACCCCAATGGGCCATGGGGTAATCCCCCATCCACCAATAACCATTGAATAAGATAATTGATTTGAATTCATTATATAAAAAACCCTAACATGAATCGTAAAAATGATTTCAAGCGAATGAAAAACTATCATCTTTATGCATCAATCATCAACGATTTGATTATCTATTGATAGTAAGATTGTATGTAACAATAGGTATCATTGAATTGCATAATGGAGAAACCATTTGCCTTGCACTACACGGTGAGTTCAAGGGCGCCATTCCAGTGAAATGTCATAATTATATTGTTTCATATACGACCATGATAATGAACCACAGACTATCGGCTTACTTCAAGCTAGACCTTCAACTTAACGATTAGTAAAGGTCACTGAACAGCACTCACACTTTGTCTGATCCAATATGTACATAAAATAATAAACCTGTGCAAATTTGAGCTCAATCGGACATCTGACTCACGAGAAAATAGCGAAGATCCGACCCGTTTCTTATATATAAAACAAAAAGAAGGGTTTTGATTGTTGTAGCTATTATGGAACATTTTCATTGGCTGAAAAATGGATGAAAACAATGTTTATGTATTTTTTAAAATAATTTTTATATTCATCTTCGTAATTTCTTCCTGACCAATTTCCACATTGCTGGATTTGTCCATGGTGCTATAAAGTGGTCCGTGGTTCCCCAATAGCGCTCCGCACTAATGACGTCACAAAATCCCCGGATGTCAGACAAACATTGTCTCACGCACGTAGTACACGTGTGCATGGTTGCAACGTTTGTCGGATCGGATGCTATTTTTAGCGTTAGTGCGGAGCGCTATTGAAAGCATGCGTATAAACGTGGCGTGTTGTCATCAGCATTTAAGCCAATATGACAGTATAGATTTGGCGCAACATGGAAGAAGAACCTGAGGTTTAAAACTTGTTTGTTGCTAAAAAGAAAAAAAAAATATTGTGCTTATCGGACTCGTTGATTGGTGGAAAATGTATCAGTGATCATGACGTAGCATTTTGAATCCTCAACCATTAATAGATTCAGCAGTGATTATGATAATTGTAGCGGTATGTCGGCCCCCGTGGTTATGCCACTTATGGCAATCATTTCACAGGGAGCATGGCCCCTGTGGCCTGCAGTGCACCCTACGCATTCACCACATTGTTGTAATAACTGACGAATGATCCGCTTGTACATTAATACATGTATACATCCTAAGGCATTCATCCATTCATAATTCATGCCTGCTTTGAATAACAGTGTCTGTATCATAACCTAACAAACAAATACATGTCTGCTATGTTTATGTTGCATGACTTGTATTACAGTGGACATTATACATTGTACATGTATATGTATTTAATTATTTGCAATCAAGTGCCGAACAGAAATTCAATAATTATGTGAATGCATCAATAAAAGCGATTATAATCGAACAGACTAGTCACATATAGACAAAGTAAACATCGTACAACTTTCTAATGATTTAGAACATTCATGCAGATTATGGCAATCATGAGTCGTTTTGGTTGGTATAATTCGTCTCTTATACACTCCTATACACAAGTGAGACATTTTAAAACTTGAAAGCCAAAACGGCCGAAAATTGGTTAATGTGTATTAAAATGTCTTAATGCTGAGCTGAATTATCGAATGGTCTATTCTCATTTTTAGAATGCACATTTCGGACAAATTTAATAGAATGCGTACATATCCAGCATCCATGTACTGTCTGTCACCCATCTTTGCCCAGGGCCTATACATATAAATCGGAACTGCTTCTGTCATTCTGTCATTAATTGGGTTTGTCAATTACCAACTATACGTCACTGTCATGGTCACAGTCGTTTTGTCACCGTGCCCCAAGTTCTTGGGACAAACAAAATAATAATCAAACTTTTAAATGACATACTCAACGCGAACTCTGCCAATCTCTTCATAGGGTTCTTCATCTACTTCCATACGATCTTCGGGCATGGCCTGGTCTTGATCATCATGGTAATCCTGTGCGTGGATCTCATCATGGCCCGCTGGTGTCTGCATCGTTTCCATCATTGTGTTTACCTTCAGAACCACGGCGAAGAGAAACAGACATCGAAAGCTTAGTATACAATCCATTAGCATCCTTGGTGTCATTATCAATTTCATGCTATGACCATCAACCGACTTGCGTGTGTCTGGACTTAACCAACAGAAAAGTCATGATTTCAAGTTCAATTTCAAAACTGTGTTTTATGACTGTTTGTTGAAACAATAAAACGTGTATAGGCAAAAATAGCTTTTCAAACCATAAAGCAAGGGCAACTTACCTTGGTGATGAGGGAATGGGGGTCCTACTCACGATCAACTGTACGTCTTTGCTTGTCTTGGTTTATCAATCCGACTGAGAAGTGAAATGGAATTATCTCCGACTGGAATTCCTCTCTTTAACTCTGTGAGATTGAGCTGCTGTTTTCATCAGTCTATATATCAGTACCGTAGTCCGTGGGCAAACTAACGCATTCTGTACGAATTCCTTTCCACAGTATTCAACAGTTTAGAATGCAGCACTAACATTGCGAAATGAAAAACAATGTAATTCAGACTCTCACATGGACGACCGCCAATTCCCTATTGAACTTGTTTTGAAACATGACTTCCTGAAAGCACGTATATTATGCTCTGGTTGATAAACCATGGAATGTTTCACCTTTCACACCTGTCTAGGAATAGAGACAAGCGTAATATAATCCTTTTGACATTTAAAGTCTTTTATCCTGGCAAAAATTCCCTCTGACTTAGACATCATCATTTGATATTCATTAGCCTACATAATTCGGTGGGCTGTTGATGGTTTCGGAATATAAAGTTGCGCACGGAGGCTGGACGACAGCTCTCGTGAGAGACAACGGTTGTGTCAATCAAACTCATCAGTGTTGTCTTATTAGCCCCGTAGGGGCAACGGGAAGAGTAGGGGCAAAATAATTGCTAACTGTTCTCCCTTTCCATTAATGATATTGATCTTGTTAATAATCACAAGGACTTTATTTTACAATTTTTACGAAAACTGATGAATAAAGGGCATACTGGACCATCGGTTGGGATTGCTTAGAAAATTCACACTGACGCAGAAAAAAGAATGGCATGCACAGCATGGGTCATTCCGACAGATTTTATTCATTATTATTTTTTTTAATAATAATTTATCTCAGACTGATAACGAGCGCGCAATTAGGCCTAATTTTCTTCTTGTTCTTGTTCTAGCTTGTTCTTCTTTTATCATACAAAAGTGAAAAATTAAAATTGACTGGAGCGGGATTCGAACCAGCGACCACCGCCGAATACCGCATCCCGCTCCAGTCAGTTTTTCTTGACTTTTCAATGACTTAAAATTCAGTCAGTACAGTGTTCTTGTGGTTATTCTATGACTCTTCTTCCTTTACATGAATTTTAAAAGTTTGCTGATCATGCACATGCACTTGGTTATATCTTTTAAATCCAAAGAAACAACAATTCACAAATAGTGCTTTTTACACAGGATGAAGTCGGGGTTTGGTAAATTATGAGGCTGTTTCTAATATAACGCACACTTGCCTTCTTTAATCTGTGCACATGCATTATTCATAGTTTGCAAGTATTCAGTCGTACATGCTTGTTTTATCAGCTGCGCAATGGAATGACTCTAGGCTACATTCCTGAACATTCATGTTGTCATCAATACCAGGTTTCAGAAATTACTGTAACAAAGTCCGGCTAGACGATTACACAGATGTACATAATATAGATGGTGGTACTGGAACGATTGGGATATTCTGATTATCCCTAGGGTTTTCTGATAAGCCTTCACGGCTTTCTTCCACCTTTACCGTGTGTGTGCTTTTTTTTCTAAGTCCTGAGCACGCCGAATGCGGATAGGCTCCTATATACATCGGCGAATGGTAAACCTAATTAATATCCAAATTCTATCACCCTGACGAAAAAGAGTAATAATAACAATAGTGTTTTTCAGCTCCCATATTTCAGGCTAATATTAAAAAATATAAATTGATGCCAAGAAATCCAAATAATCTTTTCGCCGTTTCCCAAGAAATAACATTTTTCTGAAAATTATTTAAGCTTATAATTCTGCCCTTAAATCGCAGTTGCCCGCTTTGAACTAAAACAAATGACATTATAAATGCACAACACCAGTGAGGTAGTGACCAGTCCTTAACACATGGTAACTAACTTTAACAAACTTTTTTTTTCGCCATTCTCCTCCTCCCGGCCCGTGATTTGCACCTGATAGAGGGCGCCCTATCAGCAACCGCTGGTATTTGGTACCCCGTCTCATTTGCGTGTTGTAAATGCATTATAAAGATTGCCACCCGACCACTTGGAAAACTATCACGTACGCCATTTTGTGAGGTCAAAATTTATACCGGCTTTTTGCAAGGACGCAAATAATTATTAAAAACACAAACAACAGACCATGAACAGGGCATTGGTAAGTAAAAATATGTTGTTACGTCGGTCAGGAATTAATTTGTCGTGATTTTTTTGACAATTATTTGCAGCAAAGTGTAGAATTTGGTCATTGTTTGTCGCTGGCGCGGCGATTTCTTGTGAGTTTGTGGATTCTATTCAATCACAGTGAGGGCGCACTTCCGTCTAGTTTCTGTTGGGAGTGTGAAAGACAACCTTCAAGGCTCCATATTAATTCATACTATTCAGCCAAACCTCCAAGACTCAACTAAACTAATACTAGTCTGGTTCCCTGCCCAAAGATTCCCTGACGACTCTTATTAAAAATCTTAGGTCAGGTATCGGCTACGGTTAAAAATACTATACATTACACATGTCTGCACAGGCACGGAAGCTAGTTGTACAGTTTAGCGAGATTCCATTTTAGCATTCACTTTTGCACTTTTGTAAGCACATGCAATTTTATCTGGGCAGAATAATAGTATAGAGTGGGGTAGTTGCGATGATCGTAACCCTAGGTCTGACATGGGGACTGGGACCTTAGGGTTACGACACTTTGTTAATAAAAAGTGATCGAAACACTTTTTGGCCAAGTTCTGAAATAGAATTGTCCTTAATTTTCCACTTTCCAAAATCCCAACACAAAATCTGACTACATGGATCTGATTGGTACTTATGCAGCTGTCAATTGTAAGACGCACTATATGACCCCCGGGAATGGTGCGTCACTTGTTCAATGTGGGTCGCGTTTTCATTTACTATGACGGACCCCACAGCATCCAAATTATGACGGACATTCATCTATCTTGACGGACCCCTCAGTCAGTTTTGTGACGCACCATTTCTTGATTCTGACGAACCATAACTGTCCTAGTGACGGACCTACCACAATAACAACCCTGTGTGCAGCACAATTTACACATAAGTCTATGGAGTTTAAAATGACTGACATTGACGCACCCATTCGTCAAGGTTGTGACGGACCAGAGGCTTCATTGACGGTACCCTGCGTCAGAAATGTGTGGTAAATGACCCATCCATGACGCACCTTTCCCGGGGGTCTAATGGTGCGTCTTACAATTGACAGCTGCATTATATCAATGAGTCATATAAAACCACTTTGAACATTGAAAGATCATTTTCTGCAGAAAAAAAAAACCCAAAACTTACCGAAGGTGTCGAGATTCCCTCCGTTCGCCGTCAATCGGCCATTTTGAATAGTGCGCAGTGTGCCATCTCGACCAAAATACGTCATGCGAAATGCCGTTTTGGCTGTTCCACCTTTCAAACTCAAACTCACAGCCCTATGGAGGGCTCGTATCACGTGCGCTCGCATGATACAGTGTGTGAGCGTGTCCATACTCCATATCAACCGTACGGCCGCCAAGCAGCACGTACAGCATGCTCGGTGTATTGGGTTAAAAAAAAATTACAGGTTATAGAATTGACCAGACCCCTCAAAACACCCTATACGTGTGCCGAAACTGCCGAATTAAGTTTATTTTTCGCGGCTCATGACAGGTGAAGAAAAACGTATACGGCGTGATTTTTTTTCCGACCAACACCGACATCGAACACATGCGAAAATACGGTTCATGGAGGAAGAAATGGAGTGTATTTTTTTTGGAATACACGATATGTATGCGTTATATCGTTGCGAGATCTAAATATAAAAATTCTGATCGACCGTCCTTCCAAAGTACCGCAAATCGCAGGCTCATCAGCTTATAAATCTTACTTGAATTTCACTCAGTTATTTTGTTCAATTGGCCAAGTAGAAACACTCTTTTCATAATTATACTTAATCTAAAAAAAATTCGTGAAATCCTTCCGAAACCGACCGACGACGATCGCATTAAATTAAGACGTAAAAACATTGCCCACATCACACCGCAGAGACAGACAGCCTGGTATCCGCGTGCGTGAGTAATAGCTACAGTTTCAAAGCAAACGTACATTGTGTACGTGCACCAGCGAAAGTCTCAATCACGGTACAGTTACACGTACGTGCCGTGGGCTTGAAATGAAGTGAATGTTGCGCTCGGTCGGAAGGGCTACCTGTTTGGATCGCGGCCGGGTTCGTTCCACCGTTACGGACGGTGGCTCACGGCCGGCCGGCTCGGTACAGATTTGCAGTAAGAAATGGTGGTTTTTCCGATGGAATATTCCGGTGATATTTTTACGAATATGTTCTTACTGTCCTACCGGGTATGATCATTTTGGGTGTAATTGAAGACCGGATATATTTTGCAGTCCACCGTTAATTCCGACCACTGCGCGATCTGTGATAAGGTGGATGACCTTTTTATTTCTGTTTGATCATGGATTGGGTCGGCGCCGAGTTTGTGACTTGCTAACATTTTGTCTGTTTGCGGGACCATTCGTAAAGGAAATCATTTGAAAATCTTAGCAATTTCCTTCAGTTCATGATGAAAGATTTGAATTGTCAGCGGCAGCTTGACATGGGCAAAAAAAACCTCCTCCATACTGTATGTGATATGCGTGTACACGGTATCACAGCGCACGTGTTATTCTGGGAACACCCTCCATAGGGCTG